>JAMKCH010062738.1:0-82194 GCA_023653785.1 Ophioderma brevispina
ATCATTATGAATTAAAAATTGGGAAAAATTTGCTCAAGACCAATTTTGCACTTCACATCATCAACATTATTAAAATTTAAAAATAAGTGTGTTCATTCTAAAAATTGCTGCTAGCTTAAAATAGGAACATTCAAAAATACTTAATTTGTTAAAACATGGATCAAATTACATTGGTATTTAATTTCATGTATTTAATTTGCAAAATAATAGTCGAATTAAAAAAAGGTTGTCATACACAATTAAATAGTACTTTTGTAATCTTTCAAATTTAGAGAAAACACTATTGTCTAATTAGTTGAAATGTTTTTAAATTATGGGTTTATTCAAAATAAGGCTGTATAGAGAAACTAGACTATAATTGATAAACATACAAGCAAATTAACTTTTGTCTAAATACAAAATAAAAATTAAAGAAAATAGCAAAATTGTGGATTGTTCTTTGAACATTATGCTAATAATTCAACATTACATGATAAAGTCTATAATTTTATATATTGTAGCCAAGTGATTGTGACCAAGATACTTACTATAGCCTCTGATTATTTGACTTAGTAAACATTATTACATGTAGGCTATAGTGAAATAGGTGCCACCTCTATCTATAGCCGTATATGTTCCATTATGAGGAAATTGCGTCAGTACCTGTCAATAGCACTGGGCATAGTTCCTCTTTTGTGATATGAATCTTTGGAGAGACCCATCCAGGGAATAGGTACATACGTTAAAGCCACTATCAGTGATTTCTTCAAAATGTAAACAAATCGCATACCCTATTTTTCATCAAATTCCATTTGGTATATAGTTTCCTTGTAAAATATGTAGACCATTTTGGGGTTAGGCAGTCAAGATTATTAGGGGGAGGGGGAGAGGGGAAAGATATATCACATAAAAAGAGTGGAATTTGTAATACCACAGTGACACTGAGAATAGTACAAGAGTTCAATAGAAAACACACAAACAAAAAAATAGTACAAGAGGGATTTGTTTTATAATGTATGGACTATCAGCCATCTGTTGCTGTTTACTGGGAAATAAAATGGATAATTAGGGCAGTTCAGGTCAATAATTAGGTGTGGATTAGGTAGACATGATGGTAATGAGTTATGTACATGTATAATGATTTTCCCAATTCCAGAAAATTATGTGCTCATTTTGGGATTGAAAAAAAAAAGATTGTCGTGTGAATGAAAGAAAGGTATAACTTCAATAGCTGCCATGTGATACATCCATGTGCTGCCATGTATAACTCTTATTTATCTTTCCTTGAGTCAGTGGCTCTTGAAATGGTGTCTTGGTGTCATTTGTAAGACATTTTCTTGGTAATAGATGTGCCTTCAACAATAGAAATAAAAGTAAATTAAACCAATGAAGATACAATACAATAAGACACATACAATAAGACACATGACACGTCTTCCAGCCAGACGTGTCTCAAACATGACTTGTAAACTTTTTTTTGAATCAAATTACCAAAACAAGAAGAGTATTAAGAGACAATAGATGAATCGTCAGGGATAATTTTAATCCCGGTTGGTATTGTTATCCTATACAGTCTGAGTGACTTATTTCAAAGACATTAAACACCCTAGTAAAATGCCTACTTTTTTGCCTTAGTCCAACAAAGTTGACATTGCCAGATAGGACTCATAATAATAATAATAATAATTAGTTCTTATAAGGCGCAAAATCTTCAAGAGAACTCAGAGCGCCATAACAGTAAACACGTACAAATCAAACAAAACAACTATGAGCCGTGAAAAGCGTGACAAAAAAGGTGAGTTTTAAGCTGACGTTTGAAGTCTTGGGAACTTGGGGATACTGCGAATGCTGTTTGGAAGTGAATTCCAAACAGCTGACGCAGCGAAATGAAATGTGGTCGTCCAGTACTATTCCCCCTTGTGCATATTTTTTTTCCTTTTAGTTATAAAACTTAAAGCAATATTAGCACATTTTTTGAAGAGCGCCCCCAACTTTTCAAAAAAATTGAGATTTTTACACGGTTGCGTTGGTAACTGGCTAGTAAACTATACCTGTGAATGGTTAAGCTCGAAAATGTCTGTGTGTCACAAACGAAGCAATTTTGTAATTAGAATAATTATTATCGGGATCCCGATAATAATTCAACGGCTGCTGGAAACGGCATTTCCAATGTGAAATAGCCGGGAAATAGCGCCATGTACGTGTCCACGCTCATCCATTAGTTGTTTTATTGGTTCAGGTTCAAGTCCAATCTGGGATCCCAATTCTAATTACAAAATCGCTTATTTTATGATAAATACGCATTTCTTAGCATTCTCGTTCGCAGGTATAGTTTCCTAGACAATTACCAACGTAACTGTGCCAAAATATCAACTTTTGAAAATTGGGGGCGCTCTTCAAAAAATGTGCTAATATTGCTTTAAGTGCCATATTTTATATGAAATCCAGTAACAGCACCAGGATCATTGTTTTTTTTTGGGGGGGGAGGGGGAGGGGACAATTTGTACACCAAAAAATGCAATTTTAAGTGGTAAACTTGACAAATATGACATTACATTGAAATTTGTGTGAAGAGTGCAAGAATTTGCTATTTTAACTGTAATTTGACAGTGAATCCATTGCTTTTGAGTTTTTGACAAGGTGGGACTCAAGTTTGGTGGGAAATATTTTTGGGGGTTATGTATTGAGTGCATTTGGAATATACCTAGTACAAAATCTTGTGTAGCGAATTAGTTTGAACTGCCTCAAGGCACAAAAGAAGAAAATTGAAAGGAAGGTAAACAGTGATATGATTTTAAAGGTTTTATAAAGAGAAAAATGTTTTGTTTGGATTGATAATTTGTAACTAGCTCCCATAAAACCAGCCACAAGTCACAAAATGGATATTTTGAAAATGTACTACATCTGTGAGCATTACTAATTACCTAATGACGGCACCAATATCATACATATGTACATTTCAAAAAGATGAAATTATGCAGATCTATGTATTCTTGAATATAATGCTGCATACAAATATTAGATTCTCATAGCTCTCCCTCCTCACTTTTTCAGATATAATGTCAAACTTTTTATTTTTCATTTTCTTAAATTAATAATATTAATATGTTTTCAATCCTGAAATTTGGATGGTGATAGGCCTAATTGTGTTATTAATCAACTGCAGTCACTTTCATGTGATTTTATAGATATCTGGGGGGTCTATTCCTTGTAAACCTAAAATTAAAAAGACCACCATTTTTTCTGATGCTGCTGAAAGTTGGTGGGAATATCAATTTTCAGCCATATTTTAGTGTCATTTCATAAAAAATAAAAAACGCCTTCCTTCCTCACTCACTTTTTAGGGGCCACTGGTACGAGAAACGAATAATTAATTTTATTTTAAGGGGCCTAAGATGAGATACAATAATGCAAATTTTATGATTCATAGTTCTATAATTAGACAAAAATTGGGATACAAGTAGAAATTCTCAGTGAAGCTCAGTTTTAGAAATAGGTAGGTGTTTGTACATGGGTATTAGGCCAGCTGTTATGATTCTCAGAGACTGTGCAGGAGTCTAACATTTCAACATATTGTGATGGCTTCATATAGGCCCCACTCACTTTCATAAAGCATTTTGTGTCCTTTTTTAATCTATGGATTTGGATTGTGAAATGCATTTTTATTCTGGGCTGTCAAATTGTATTTGTAAGCTAGTCTTTTACATAGATGTACACTTCTGGGTGTATTGGTAGGAAAATACATCCATACAATCACAAACCAACTTTTTGGGCTTTTGCATAAAATTGGCTAGAATTTCACTTGCATGCACAGTTGCGGGTCTCCCTTAAAGTACTAGACCAGCTTAAAATTCACTAGAATAGCTAATTTTGCATTCCCTTTACATTTCTTTTATTTAGAAAATTACCAGTAGCCTATTTTGGAATCATGACTAGGACTGAGAACATTCCTATTAATAAGAGCACTACCCTGTCTCCTCTATTACCGGTAACCAAACTTCCCAAATAGAATTTATTGAGCATTGCACTATTCTATATCAATTTGCAGTGTTAAGAGGCTTGTATGTTTGGTGATGAACAAAGTACATGTATAGGATTTTTTTTCAAGAGTGAAAGTTTGCATGCTTTCGTAGACTCGTAGCTATAAGAAAAAAATATAAGCTATTATAGCATTGTAATTTTATATCTTAGTTGTTTCTATTAGACAATTTACAAACCAACAATTTCCTGATATTATACCATACTGCTATGTACATGGCTCATTTTTGGTAAGCATTCAGGTTTGTACTTTTGAAGTGTCAACAATTATGTGCTAGGATAGGCTAGCTACATCCACAGCTGTTGGACTTCCATAATCCATTTCATGTTTGAACGTGCAAATTGCATGGTAATTATATGTATTCTCTTAAAAAATTATGTTTGTTGGTTGTCTCAATAATTAATTTATTTGAGTCTAGACTGGATTTTTTAAAACTCCTGTTCCCTTTCACTCAAATGTTTTCATATTATACATCAAATTTATTTCAATTAGGAAATTTCTTTTAATTAAATTTATTATTTGAAATTGAGATCATAGTTTGCTCTGTGTTTGTAGATCGCAAACAAATCTTTTTTTCTCTCTCTCATTTCAGGAAAACCCAAGAAATATGATCCACTTTAAAGGCCCAATAGCAAATAGTAGTGTGTATGATTTAAGAAAAAGGTTTTGCAGTGCTCTTTATGGGCGAATATGTGTCCGAGTTAAGAAAAACTAATAATGGGCGAGGCGCAGCCAGCCTCATTATTTAAGTTTTTTCTGCCCAGTAAACTAACAACAAGAATGCTGCATTTTCAAAATGGGCAGCAGAGTAATAGAATTACAATATGGTCACTTCTCTCAAACCTATTAGGAAATTGAAGTCTATTGGGGAATTTAAGGTCATTGCACTCATTCACTTAAGTTGTAAGTAAACATGGCAGATCAAGGCCCATTGTCAGAGTGCCAAAAAGTAATAGTTGTGGTGGGTCCACGCAACTTTCCAATTTTGTGCATGGAAATTTGCCTTGTTATGGATGCCATTTGTCCTTTAAAAGCTGACTTAGAGATTTCATAAGGAGGGCCTCTCCATTTTCAAACAAATCATGAATGTTTTGCAATATCACCATAATGGCTTGTCCATATAACTATCACTTTGCGAACTAAATAAGCTCAAATTGAAGTCCTCATATGGAAAATCACAACATGGTATACAATTCCGGATCCAGATTCTTGTTATGGCCGCATATCCTATGGCACTGTTATACTGTGTCATAATGGTTTACTGCCTGAAAACAAAAAATGTGATTCACTTCTAACTTAGGAATAAGCATTTTTAGGTGACTATCTTTTGTTTCTTATTGCTACCCAAAAAAAAAATTTTATATTTCAAAATTGCTGATTCAGCATCAATTACAACCACTAACCTTGGCAGGTTTTTTTTTGTCACTGTGATCCTTCAATGTTAAATATGACTTGAGTATTTAATAATAACACATTCTTTGCTTCAGTGAATATGAACCTTCACAAAACCATACACCCATCATCCTGGGAGTAATTTCTTTGTATGCAAAACAAAAGATTGCCTAGACCAAGGATGAAAGGTCTGGGTAAGAACAAAATAGGTGGTTGCACCTTTCAAATCCTTCCATACATACTGTATTTACATGGAAGTAGTGTACAATTGACCTTCAAATGTTGTTTTATTTATGATCATTTTTCCTTGCAATTTCTGTTTAGATTTCTTCCTCTGACTTTATCGTAGTTGTTTTACTTATTTCAATGTTTAAAGACACTATCAGTGATACTTTTGTTTTTTTTTTTGGTTTTTGGGCGGTTTTTTTTTTGTTGTTTTGTTTCTGCCCAAAAAGTCAACATTTTTGAAATCTACATGAATAGCTTAAATGTGAGGGATAAGTCAGTAGAATTCTTATAAGTTATTTTCCCAACTGAGAAATTGACAGAAAAGGCAGAACACAGCAGTTTTCAAAGATATGACTCTCCATTCAATTACGTGCAGTAATAAGTGTCCGTACGGACAGAAATGACTAAAATGTCCGATTTTATCGTTATTAGGTCGCTTTTGAGCTTACCACTTGTAGGGTAAACATGCAAAATTCTGATTTTTGGTGATTTTTTCGATTTTCCAATATGGCAAATCACTGATAGTGCCTTTAGAGTTAGTTTTAAGCCACTTGTATGGGTGCCCAATGCATCAAAAAGAAACTCCTCAGCAATAATCAAAGTATTGGTTGTGAAAAAAATAATTTAAAATAATCCAAACTGGATTTAAAATTTTGGTTTTACTACTACTACTACAATCACTCATTTTCTTTATACATCAAGTACGCCCCATCAAATTAGCACAAATTAGCACAAAAGAGGAAAAATTTAATAGTATTCCAATACTTTGAAAATTTTACCTATTTTGTATGCATCTTATTTCATCATAACAAAATATGGCTTATTTCATAACAAAAATGGCTGTTAGAAAAAAATATATCTAAAGAAGCAGTTAAAAAGGGCTGATCAATACATGTACATCAGTTAGAAGAGGGCTGATCAATACATGTACATTTTGTATTCAAGATTTGGCTTGGAAAACAGGTGATACTGATAAGCATACTTCAATGACATAGTTTGACCAGGCCCATAACCATGATTTTTTTAGGGGAGGGGCAATTTTTTTTTTCAAAAAAGGACCTTTTCCCCAAAAAAGGGGAGGGGGGCAAATTTGGAAAAAAAGTGGACCTTTTTATCCTAAATTTTAACTTTTTTTTGACAAAATAGCATAAACCCCCATGATTTTGGTCTCGCTCTGCTTGCAAAATCAATTTTTTGGGTTTGGGGGCTTTTCGGAATGGGGGGGAGGCATCCACCCCTTGCCCCCCCCCCCACCCCACTGGTTACAGGTCTGAGTTTGACTTCCTACATATACCTAATCAGCTAACCCTAATGCTTCTAAATTTCCATGGCAGGTGATACATATTTAACCCATACATCATTCTGTGTTTTTGTATTTTGTTTATTTGCAGGAGCTGCACAGATGTCATTTGTTGTATTTTATTTATTGCGTGTGTGGTTGGCATGGGAGTTGTGGGATACATAGGTGAGTGTTTGTAACTCTAAGAGCAATAGAAAAAATACTCAGAACTAAATTGTCGCTGTGTGGTGACATACCTCCAGCAGAGCTTTATAAAGAGTTTGATTACACCAATATACTCAATGCATAAAAACTACTGGCACTACACACATTCTTTTCATTACACTTCTTCACTCCTTGTAGGAATTTGTATCAGTGAAAATAATGAGATAGGTGTCAGTAAGAGTAATTGTGAAATTCATTGGTGCATTTCAATTGGATGCAGGCCAAACACAATACAAGTGATCACTTGTCAGAGGTGGCAAAGGTATTAAAGCAATAATAGCACATTTTTTTGAAGCGCCTCAACTTTCCAAATATTTTGAGATTTTTGCAGTTGTACTGGTTTTGACTAGTACTATACCTGTGAATGGTAGCGCTCAAAATTCTTTATGTGCGGCAAAAAGAAGGAATTTTGTAATTAGAATAATTAATATTGGAGATCTTGGATGATAATTCAAAGGCTGCTGGAAACATCCTTCCAATACAAAATATCTGGGAAATTGCACCATGTACAAGTCTACGCTTTTCCATTAGTTGTTCCGTCGGTTCAGGGAGGTTAAGTTGGAGGTCATTTTTGTGTCGCCTGAATGAATGTTTATGGAGGCACATACTTGTCCAAATTCTGTGTGTCTGTCCGTCCCTATGACTCGGTTAACCTTTTTTGAAATGCTCGCAGGCTAAACGCTATGCCCAATTTCGATTATCATGTTTTGGGGCGTCCAAGTGTGTGAAAATATCGAATCTAAAACATGATAATGATAAAATTGGAATGATTTATGCCCAATATTAATTGGTCTCGCTTATGAGTTTTTAAATATTGGGGGGCATCGTCTGCTCTCGCCCAATATTTTGCACTCATAGCTCGACCAATTAATATCCAATTTATATCAAACTTGATAGGATGATAGAGTGAGGTTGCCGCAATTAGTGTAGCTTTTGGCTGCATTATGGCATTCATGCATAGTCATTAGCTTTTTGGATATTTTTTCAGACATTTTGGTTAAACTTTTTAAGAATGCTCTACTTGCTAGATGCTATGCCCGATTTACTTCATTAACATGTTTTGAGTGTGTGAAAATATCGGATCCAAAACATGATAATGATAAAATTGGATGATTTACGCCCAATATTAATTGGTCTCGCTATGAGTTTTTAAAATATTGGGCTCGACTGCGTCTCGCCCAATATTTTTGCAACTCATAGCTCGACCAATTAATTTGGCTTAATCGATCCAATTTTATATCAAACTTGGTAGGATGATAGAGTGATGTGTGCGTAGCTTTTGGCTGCTTCATTTGCATATTCATGAATTTTAATTAGCTTATTTTAACTTTTTAAAAATGCTCTGCTGGCTAAATGTTATGCCTGATTTACTTCAAACTTGGTCATTTTGTATAACACTTCTCTCCAGTGCATTTGTTTTCTTTTGCCAAACTTCATCATAGAGCAAGTGATCGCGCAACTAGGTGACACTTGTGGTTCGAGAACCGCCTTGTTGTGAGATGCCACTATTTTGTCATGAACGGACATAAAATTGGTGTTTCCAGCTCTGCCGTTAAATTGCAATTGAGATCCCGATTCTAATTACACAAATCGTTTCTTTTATGACAAATACGCATAACGCATATTTGAGCATTGTCATTCGCAGGTATAGTTTACTAGACAATTGCCAACACAACTGCATAAATCTCACAAATTTGAAAAGTGGGGGCACTCTTCAAAAATATGAGCCATTATTGCTTTAATGTCCCCAAACTTTTCTCCTTTACAACACTTTTCTCTTGTAACAATTTCTTTCTTCACCTCTCCTTTCCCCTTCTTTTACACCTTCCTTTCTATGGCCTAGTAAGAGCCACCGAAAGAAGTCTAAGTGAAGGTGGGTAACCTGATCGATAACCATTCCCCCACCACCACCACCACTTTATTTCATCACAAATTGAGATTTTGGTATCAGAAGAAGTTTATATTTTTCTAATCACCTCAATGAATTTTAAAGCCCTACATGCACTGTCCTATAGGCCAATTTAGTACACATATTTGCTTCTACTATCCAAACGGTTGGACCGATTTAACTCAAAATATGTATTGGTAATTGGATGTTTTTGGTGATGTGCTAACATGTGAGAGGGAAAACACCATGAAAAATTGGACCATGATTGAGTCACCCACCTTTGAGATTGACCAGCCTTGATTTTAATTATTAAAATTGTTATTGCAAGACATACAAATCCTTGCCAGTTAGACCACTTTGAGGGAGTTTTAGTTCATTAAAAATGAACTTCATCATACAAAATCTCATACATCTAGAAAATTGAGGACATCTAGCTGCCATATAAAATGTAGTTTTTAATTGCATTTTAATGATAATTTTTTTTGAATATCTGATCCATGACTAATTCAAATTTATGTTCCCATGTTCCCTGTTGGTTACCCGTATATTAAATGAACAGTACTGAATACGGCTAGATGAGCCATAGTATAATTATTGTAAATTTCTATGGAGCAATCCAAGATGGCCGATCTGTTTCCTCTAGCAACCCTTTGAAGCCAGCACAATGCAGTTGGCAGTTGCCAATGTAATTAATCAACGCTCAATACAGCCAGGCAATAATAAAAGCTCTGAGCATGCCAATGTGAACTGATTATATCCAGAATTGAAATGGGATCAGGAAGTAGTAGGCCTTTATTAATTTTATTGTTTTTTTTTTTTTTTTTTTTTTTTTTTTTAAAAATCATGATTTGTTTATGTTAGATGTAAGCCACAAATCTAACCAGGTCTATGCATAGGGTTGATTATAAAAAAATGCAATCATGGCTTAGATTTTGATTCTGAAAACTCAAATCAGGATCAGGCCGTGTAATGAAAGAGATAAGGCATGTTTGAAATAACAAAGGATTAACATAAGAAAATATTAGGTGCTGCTTTTATCGCCCTTCACACAGGCACATAGCCCCCCCCAACTTTCCGAGGGGGCCAGTTCCTAGTAGGTGCAACAAAATTTCATATCACCAATGCAAACATATTCCTATCACAGGGGCAAGGAGAGTCTGAAAAATGGCTGATTATAACTGAATTTTCCATCTTTTACTTCATGATTTCCCCATCAAACAAAAAATTTTCAGAGGGGCGCTCTTCCCCCTCTGCACCACTTCTGCAATCGGTTTGGTAACCTGATTTAACAAAGTGATAGATAGAATGATTCACATCAAGTGATGTGCTTTTTGCAACTAAAACAGTTTAAAGGTCAATGAGAAATTTTGAGACCAAACCCAAATTGTGTCCAATTAAAGTTCATATAGATTTGAACTCATAGCTTTCTTAACCTTGTATTGGCATACGAAATGTCTTAAAAGAGAGAAAAAGGTGTTTTGATTCGCTTATATTTCAATATAAACAGGTTGAATTTCGTATTGCTCCTTTATGAAATTTTACAATTTTTGTACCAAAGAAACATTTCTCAGCTTAATTCCTTTCAGATGGGATATTTTTGAATGGAAAGAAGCTTTACATCAGGGCAAAAATCAGTACTTTCAATGTTTTAAAGGGGCACCTGATACATGAAATCTCCATTGCACCTTTACAAACGGTATGTACAGCCTGGAAGTGTGTTAATTGGTTGATGACATTAAAAGTTTTCCTGCTTGAGTGAATGGCCTTGACCACCAAAACCCTCAATCTTACAGTTTCTGCCGATATTTTCATCCTTTTTGATATTAGAGCTAAAAATGCGATTTTGTAATCCCCTCTGTTTAAAATTAATTTTGCTCTATCAAATTTTTTTTTCAAGTTAACTCCAAAACGACCATCTTTTAACCCTAAGATTATGAACAGGATAAATAGACCGCTGAACAGACTCATTACAAGACGGCCGTATTGGAAGGATGGTGATCCCCTTAATGACCCCCTTGAGGTGACTTGACCTTTTGATTTACCCCTGTAACTTCCAACCAACTATGGCACCAATGTCATTAAACTTTATTTTTAGCATTTTAACACTTTAGCAAGTATCACTATTATTGAGTTTCACTCAATCCAAGCATGTCAGGGAATTGACCTTTTCACCCCTACAATAACGTGACCCCTGGTCACGAATAGGGTCACTGTAATTTTTGTATTTCGATAATCCCTGAGGGATTATTCCCTGTCAAATTTCAGTTCAGATCGCGAAGCTTGTTTTGTAAATTTTGACCTTTGACCTTGAACTTTGACCTTGGGGTCGGACTATCAATAGATAGACCCTTCTTTACTATTAATGTACAATCAACTGTAGTTAACTGTCTTATCTGTCCTCTAAGGCTAGATAAATCCAATTTGGTCTTATTTTTTAAAACATTTCCAAAAATTTTTGGGAAAATTTGACCTTTTGACCCCCTTAATGACCTTTGATCATGGTATTAAAAAAACCTGATGTAACACACAAAAAGGCATTGTTCCATACAAATAAAAAATTCTACTATGCTTAGTTCCTGGAGATAGAAATTTTGAAATTATTTACCTTAAAACCGGAAAGACCTTAATAACACCTTGACCGCCAAAAAGTAAAAATACCTTGCATACACCAGTAACATGAATGCTATCTGTAACTTAAAGCACTGCATATTTTGAGTTTTGAGATAAAAGTTTTGAATATTTTGGAATATTTTTGGTTTTTTGCCGGAAGTTTGACCCCTTATATGACCTTTGATCCTGAAACTGTGGACATGACCCAAAGATCCTGCCTAGTAACAATACATGTGCTCTAATGATGTCACTCTGTTTACGTAATTTGTACGGACCGAGATTTTTTGAAATATTTTTCACAATTTTTGGCTTTCAAACCGGAATGACCCCCTTAATGACCTTTTACTCCTTATCCCTGAAACCCTATATATGAAGCATGGGTCAGTGTTTCCTTTGAACCAGTTTTTGGTTGATAATCGGCGTAATCCTGTAGAAGAAGATAATTTTGACAATTAAATTACATATTTGAAGCCTGGCCAGGTCAAGGTCCAGCAGGGGTCAATGTCATATGACATAATGGGACGGGTCAGCGGACATTTGATGTAAGTCTGTCGAATACTCCAACAATGACGGATTTTTTGTTTTTTTTTGTTGACTAGAAGCAGTTGAAGTGTTGATAGAAATAAGAAGATAATAACTAGAGCTAATTGCGCTCTTGCAAAGAGCGCAAAGTTAGGCGGTTTGGGCCGTTTGACTCGAAAAGTGTTTGGTCGGCATGAAGAGGCACAAATGTCATTCTTTCATCCACAAGATGCCACCATTCAGATTTGCCAGCGATTTTAATTTGTTAGAGCTTGAGAATAATTCATAAGGTTTTCTTGGAATGCCGCCTTTATTGGGTAAATGTGGTCTCTGGGTCCATCTGTGGATATAGCCTTTAGTTTGTGGGAGTAGGAATCTGTCATATTTTCATGGGATGCTCCTTTAATTGGTAATTGTTGTATCTGGGTCCGAATCTGAGAACACCTCATTCTGCAGCTCCTACCAGGATATTGCAAGCGAATCTCATAATGAGAGCCCCTGTCATAAATATGAGAAACTCGCAACTCGCATGTGACACTTAAGAATTCAACTCGTCATTTAACTCACAATCCCATTCATAACTCGCAACTCGCAGGTAATCCACACCCATTGTGTCGCACTCATGTTTTCCCTAGCATCTTAATTTCCAAACCATGAACATTATTCCAACACTAGAGTTGCCGAAAAAAACTATAACTATATAACAAAATATGTATTAGCTAGTGTATCACTTTCTTGCCATTTGGTCCGAGTGTCGATCAATTAAAGCCGCCAAAATTAATAGTTTTTGTATAAGCCAAGGGAATTAATTATAAACATCACTCCTTTCACTAGCTTTAACAATTTGTGATTCAATTTCAGTTAACATTTACACTGTATTGTTGATATCTCTTATTGTTAATATTATGCTCTATAGCTGATTTAGAAAAAGCACAAAAAAAAATAACACATCCCCCAAGGCTGCGATCAACATACAATGTACATTATATACCCAAATTGCATGTGAACATATGGCTACAGCAGAAGACCCTGACTGATCAGTTCACTCCAGTTAAGAAGTTTCAGATATCACTCAAGCTGGGGTCAAAAAAGTTCAGTAATGGCAATACATTGGCACAGTGCTGCTGTATACACTGTTAAGTGCCATGTCTATATACTAAGGTATTGCAAGGAAATTAGCCCAAGGTTATGAAAACTTGGGTTAGTTTTTTTCGGCCCTTATGCAACATTTGATATCAAACAATACCTTTTCTGAAGGGTCTCAAGCTGCTTCATATGCATGAGTCACGTTACCATGCAATGTAAACTGTAGGAGGAGATACTTCAAAGAAAATCACACTTTTGACCCCTGTGACCCCTACGTAACCTTTGACCCCAAACAAAGCACACTGCATATAGCTTGTGGCCAGGTCATTACTCTGAGCGAGTTAGGTCATTAGAGGTCAAGCCGTTAAGGAGGAGTAGTGGTTGTAAGAAAGAAGAAAGAAAGAAACAGCAAGAAAACAATAAGTTAGGCGAAACGCCTAACTTAAGAAGAAGAACGCATCAGAAACAGAACAAGGCGCCCTGCGGGCCGCCTTGTAATGAGAAAAATAGCAGCTTTTTTTGACATGAAAATTTTGACAACTTCTGGTAAAATCTGGGGTTCTGGGAATGAGGCTAGCAGCGATTGGGTCATTGATCTTTAAGTACATTTTTGAATTGTCATAAAAAGTGGACCAAAATGACATCACCGAAATATGTGGTGAAACTTGTTGAAAAAACAAGTTATTTTCCCTTCCTCTTTTTCCCAGTATGCATCACACACACAGGCAAATGCTGAAATGCACACACGCACGCACGCGCGCACACACACACACACACAGACCCACACCCTCACACCTGCATGCTCGAACACATACACACACACACACACATACACGCTCTCTCTCTCTCATGTGTCAAAAGACCTTTTCAAAATGAAGTTTACCAAACATGATGACATAAGCGTCCCAACAGGTTGAGCACAGCACTTAGGTGTATTTCACCTTTGCATAGTGTGCGTAAGTGCTTGTGAATGTACGCGAGAATATAAGGGTGTTCGCATACGTTGTATTTTGCTCAGAACGTTTTGCGATGTTTGAAAAGGTGTATTGGTAATACACAAACATGTACACATTTTGATTTTTCTTGCATAACTGGAGATTTTTACTGCCACTTTTACACACTGTGAGGGAGGTTTCTACCAGGGAAAGAGGCTGATGTGTTTCATAGGGTTTAGGTCCCTAACTGGAATTAATGCACTTTTGGCATATGTAGGCATTGGCGGTTAACATGAAAAAGAATTTCGGTCTCGTCTCTGGTTATCATTGAGAATGAAGTCATTATGATTACTAATATTTATTTTTTTCAGCATTCGTCAGTGGCATCCACTCACACTAATCTACCCAACAGACTCTAGAGGACAGATATGTGGTGTTTCAGAAGCCGTCAAGTAAGTCATCTTCTTTTTTGATCATATTGACCCCATGACTTCATGGGATTTTTAGCCAATCAGCAACCTGGTAAGAATGGTGGTAGGGCTGAAGAGAGCTTGAGCTTACATATTTTGTAAGCTGCATTTCAACTGGTCATTTAAATGAATACATTATGTAATTAGCCATCAGAAATGTTGTATGAAAGGCAGGTACACAATGAGTTACTACGATATGCTCATCCACCAAGGAAACAGTTCAGTGGGTTGTACTCAACGACGTAAATATACCCAGACCCGAAGATTCTCCCGAAACAGCGTAACCAAAATCAAGGTGCCCAAAAAGTATTATAATGAGCATACGCACTTCATTATCATAGTTTTGGCCACCACCAATGTGGTTTACGTATCGTAGTATTTGGAAAATCCTTAATCATATTTATGTGAACAACGCGGTATTTTACATTCGTCACACTTTAGCGAGTGAAAAAAAATACAAACGATTGCCAATGCTATCACTCGGACTCAAAATATCTCTTTCCAAGCAAAAGTAAACAGGGGGCATCGGGGACTTTTGGTGCATTAGAATGCAGGAATCTTTTTAGATGCGTGGTTTCTTCCATCGATTGATTTTCGCATAATTATTGCATAAAAATCTGTCGATCGGACAAATGGAACACTGGGGAAATGCAACATTGATAACATAACGCGACGACGCAGAGATGTGTAGGTGCGTCTGTGCGTGGCCGCAACAAGCGACAAGCCGCAGCTGGTTGCGAACAAGAGGATAGCGTTAGAGGTGTGAGGGAAATCGGTTTACGCTGCTGGCCTATTCAATAACACGCGCGATTCCCCTCTGGTTTATTTTTCCAGCTCTGTGGTTGTACTTGTACTCGTACATTGACATGAGCGGACCTGTGTGATCTGGGTATCATATTTTATACTCAAAAACCAGGGGGTGTATTTTCTAAATACATTGGTGAATGAAAGGTACTAAACTGTGCCAAGGGAATTGAGATTTTACTAGCTCATAGTGGTAGTGCCCAGGGGGTTAAACATGTTTATAGTACATAAACAGAAAACTTTTTTAACCCCATGTAATATGCAGTGGTGGCACCAGAGGGTAGCATGGGGGGGGGGACTGGCTATCTGTCAATGCCAGAAAGATACCCCACAAAAAGGATAAAATTTTGGCAAAAATTTGCAATTTTGGGCACAAAGTCACAACATTTTGGCAAAAATCAGCGATTGTTAATAATCTCAAAATTTTGGATGTCGCCCCACCGAAAAAAAATCACTCTTCCCCCCAAAAAATTCACTTTTCCCCCTGTTCCCCGTTCTTCCCGTTCCTCCCCCCCTTCCCCCCTTCCCCCCCCCCTTCCCCCTTGGTAATACGAAAGACTGCCATCTCAAAGCTCAAATCCGTAATCCCAATTTCAGTAGAGGTCATCAATGCCATGATTTGGTCACAGCGGCCATGGTGTGAGTATAGCTAAACTGTGTCCAGACCTTGCAGGAGATGAAGGGACATCATAACTGCCAGCTTTCTTTAGTTTAGTCTCGATCTAAAGAGCAGACCCTACTTTAGTAGAACAAGAATATATGGGTATAGACATCTCTGTTATTAAAACACCTCTGTGCTGGTTAAAGAAGGACTCCAAAGAGAAAAAAATAACAATGTTTAGTACATGTAGACAGGGCTTGAAAAAATGTACATTTCCCGGGAAGATAGTTGCATTTTCACAGATTTCCCACTATGTCTTATGTATAAATTTCCTCCAAATGGGCAAGTTTCCCTCCAAATGGCCAACTTTCTGGGAAGAAGCTTCCCAAATCCCCACTTTTTCGAGCATGCATGTAGATATGGGTGTATTGTACCAAATCAGAAAGTCTTAGCATCAGAGGATATCGGGTTGTGAAGAAATAAACATTTTTGTTGTAATCGTTGGTATTGTGTATATACACTCAATGTCATATCGATCTATTTCCTCCCCATTGCTCAGTCTTTCTGGTTTGGTCCAATACACCCATATCTACTATGAACCTCTTAATTTTTCTCTCTTGAAAAAAAGCAAATACCTATTGCTAGTAGCAATTAAGTACTTATTAGTCCATATACACTGCTGCACAATTTTTGCAAATATCGTGTGAAAAGCTAAGTGATTTGGCTCACCCATCCAATTAAAAGTTCAAACAGTTGGCAGATTAAGTAATATCATAATCAGTTGTGGCTTGTGAACACATTGTTCAAGGGAACCCGCTGATATCAAAACCTTAAAGCAAATTTGATTTCTTGCCAAGCACTACAAGCTGTGTAATTCTTATGTTAGTACACAGCTCAAGTGACCTATATCTGTTCACATAAACTTATCATTTAGCTCCTATGTGTTAGAAGTACTACAAGTCATACTTTGAACCCAAAGGCATATTTATTAACATGTTATAGGTCATTGAACTGTGTCTTGGAAATTGAGATTGTGGGAGTATCTTTGAAAAATATCACAACTGTTAATCATTATATGATTAACTGTGTTTTGTATTAGATCATAAATGAAGGAGTAGGAAAATGTAGTCATAAGAATATATATGCGTAAAACATTAATGGTCATTTCGTGGATTCAGCAATTCCTGTTTTATTCATTGATCACTAGATATCCTTGAGAAAAGCTTATTCCCAAAATTTGAGCTGATTCCGATCTTGCAGTTTTGTGTTATGAGCAATTGCTCGTTTCACATGGTCCCATATAGGCTACTGTGCTGTGCTGTACGGACAGAAAATACAAAATTGCGAATTTCTTACAGATGCGACCTAATTTGCACGTAAGATTGGGCACACGTGAATTACTAAGGCTAACGGTTCAGATGATATAAAAATCTCAACATCTTTTAGGTAAGTCAGGGGATGAGGCTGGGATCACAAAATGCCCCTTTAAGTGTAAGGTCTTATGCCCTACTGTTTGTGCATTTAGGGGGTCCAAGTGGGCCCTGAAAACCACTTTGCCATTGGTATTTTTTTACCAAAACTCTGGTCATTGATGGGACACATCAATTCAAAATGGCCATCCAAAAAAATGATTTTTATGATGCGCAGTAATTTTTCCTGCCCAAAAAATAACTTGAAGGGGGATGGCCTGATTTAAGTCAATAAATTTTTCATTTGATAGAATGGCCTTCACCCCAAAAACCCATCTGAAAAGTTTCGCGCCGATATTTCAATCCGTTTTGATGCGAGAGCTAAAAATGTGATTTTGTAAGCCCCATAGAATACTGTGTAAAATTAATATTGCTCGACCAAAATTGGGCACATTTTTGCTCATAACTTTCAAACCAAAAATTCTTTGGCTCTAAGATTTCACAGGGTAAATGAGAAAAATAGTAGCTTACTTCTAATACCAAAATGTTGACCACTTCCAGTAAAATCTGGGGCTTCTGGGGACGAGGCTATTAGCAATCAGGCCATGGACCTTTAATGTTTACATAAGCCAAACCATATATTTCAAGATGATGACCAACTGAAAGACCCTCTCAAAATGTAGTTTGCTCACAAAATAACAGACATCATGATCGCGTAGTAGTAGCTCCAAGTCACATAACCATCCTGGTTGTTGCGAGTGGGCAAGTTCCTAATATAGTGCTAAAATGTCCTGATTGCAGGTAGTGGTGGCACCAAAGGGTGGCAGTGGGCACGGGGGATTGTCCCCCTAATTTTTTTCTTGCCCCTAGTTTCCCCCTTTGCCAATGAAAATTGACAAATTTGGCAAAAATCTGTGATTTGGGGCCCCAAAGCACAAAATTTTGGCAAAAATCAGCATTTTGAGCCAAAACTGGTTGGAAATCTCCAAATTTTGTATGTTTTGGCCCCCAAAAATCTCACTTTTGCCCCCCATTTTACTTTGCCCTCCATCTCCCCAAAAAAGAAGTCTGGCGCCACCACTGATTGTAGGCAAAAATTGCTTGGTTGCATGCAAAAGGGGTGCAAAAAAAGCACTGGTTTAGCATGAATATCAGTCTTTCCTTCCTAATTTGACCTAAAAATGATATGATGGGACACTCTGTACCTTGCAGGCTATATACGCCCCTAATCGAGCTCTATTCCAAAATGTATGGGTCTAAAAATAAACACGATGGTAGACTTTTCAAACAATAAAGAGAATAGAATTTTTCACTTGTTAATGTACCTAACATCACATGTAAGGCAGTATAGAAGCAAAGGCACACACTTCATGACTATTAGGAATGATTACAGTTACATTCATGTAATATTTTGCATAGGAGGTAGGAGAATTACCGTACTGACCTGAGTATAGTCCATGCTCAATTATAATCCCACCCCAGTTTTGAAAGAATCTGAAGAATAGTAGAAAATCCTATTATAATCCCACCATGAGTTCTTTGCTAGAAGGTAATAGATTACATGCAATATTTGTTACAATCATTACTATTTTGGTAGTATTTTGTTGTGATTTTCTTTACCAATTAATTAGGTTCATGCTTCAGTTCATTTACAGGGTTTCTTGATCACACTCCTTATGTGACACTTGGAAATAAGTGGAATGAGCGTAGCTCTGAAAAGGCAGTCATTTTGATTCCTTCGTGTTTTATGCTAGGATGGAGATCCCATTATAATCCCACCCCCTAAATTCAAGATTTCAGGTGGGACTATACTAGGGTCAGTACAGTATATCTTGATTCTAGAAGGAATGTAGGGTGTAAGAAAATCAACTTGACCAACTATTTCTTGTTTATATTCACAGAGACAAACCCAGTCTGTTCTTCTTTGATTTCCTGGCATGTGCTTCCTATGACACGCTCCTGGAGTTTAAGTGTAACACCCCACAAGTGTGTTTATCAGCGTGTCCCAATAAAACCTACTCACCCTACAAGGAAGTGTTTTTTAGTGCTGTACATGAAGTCGTACCAGGCTCACTCAACTTTGATGACTTCATATGCGAGTATGATTTTGATCCTGAAGAAGAATACACAACAGGAGGTTATGTAAGTTAAAGCAATGGAAGGGGAGTTTTCCGTACCCTGACCCATCTAACACAAAAAAACCTTTTTCTGACACCTTATGAATTCGGAAACCCTTCACGGAATAAATCACAGGTTTATTCTGTTAAAGACACTATCAGTGATCCATCCGAAAGAGTCAAAATATTACAAATTTTGCAGAAAAATCTTAAAGTGAAGAATAAATCTATAGAATTCTCATAAGATTTTTTCAGTGAAAAATCGATAGAAAAGGAAGAAAACAGCAGTGTCCCAAAGATATGAATCTCCATTCAATTGACGTGTTGTAGTAATTGTCCGTAGGGACATAAAGACTAAAATATCTGATTTTGTCCTTATTATTGCTTTTGTCTAACTTTTGGGGTATGTTAGGATACTTTAAAACTTGTTATGAACATGCAAAAATTGATTTTTGATGTTTTTTTTTTTAATTTTCTGGTAGCAAATACGTGATAGTGCCTTTATGGTTTCCAAATTCATAAGTGCATCAGAAAAAAATTGTGTCAATGGGTAGGTTACGGAACTCCCCAATTGAAGTGAGGTGATTTCTTAACAGAATTCTTAACTTGGAGGTGTACCGTCTGATGATCACATATCAATTTATGACAACAGTTAACTTGGCTAAACTTAAATTTTGAAGTTGTTAAATGGGTCCACCGTGAGACTAAACTCCACATTGTACATAATTATGAAGCAACTTTTTTTTGATAGAGTTGCTTTGTTTGTTACAAATTTTGGTTCTTGTTTCTTGGTGTGATAATCCCATATGCTGATGCAGTGTGACATCAAAATCAATCGTTTCCAAGTCAACTGGCTCACGCTAACCAGATTCTGAACCGCGATCAAAATGATCACAATACAAACTCATGCAGTGACTTGTTAAAAGGTGTACTAACAGTTCTACTAACCAAGTGTGAACTGGCAACTATGGTGTGATTTATTCACTGCGATGGCAAATAGAGCAATATCCTGCTAAACTGGCATGAAAGCAGTGTAGAATTGGATACCCGTCAGATGAAGAAAGAAAGAAAGAAAGGTGCTCAAAAACAGCTGAACACAAAAATACAGGTGCACCATGTTACAAAGATACTAAACCCATGCAGGGGTGTCATATGATAGATTAAAGCCACTATCAGTCATTTTCTTCAGGATGTAAATAAACAATGCCCTAAAATTTTGTCAAAGTTGAGTTTTGTGAATTATTGTAAATTGTTATAGTAAAGTTACCTGCAAGTTGTAAAGCTGAGAACAACACAGTTTTTAAATATGGACGATTTTTGTGCATAAATTTCGGGATCCCAACATTTATGGCATCATGAAGCAGCTGAAAATGACAGTTGTAAAGTAACTTTAACAAGCTTTATTGTTTGTTTTCACCAAGAACAGTAATATTATTTGTTGATAGGATGCAACACTAGCAATTGAGAGACAAAATGACGATTTTAAATTTTGGAAAAAAAATTACTGACTGACGTGTCTTTAATATGTTGAACTGCTTCCCTGGGCAAACAATGGCAGCACTATGCTTTAGTCCATCCGGTGATGTGATTAAAATAATTTCATATTTTAACCATTTCAACCATTATGAAATAAAGCACGAGGCCATATGCTTAATTATGTGAGTTTGCACTGTTTAGAGGACCCAATAGCCTTTAATTTTGCTATTATGCAGAAAATGCAAATAGCAGTCATTATTTGTCACATAAGTATGTCTATAAAGATAGCTGCTTAATGCTATTTTTTTTTTCTTTTTTTGGGGGGGCTACATGGATGTAGTTTGTCCAGATGTTGTATAAGTAGTTAATTTTAATAGCAGATCAAATTTATCATGTACAAAATCAGTTTAAACGCAATGGGGATGTTTGATGCACCCAAATAAAAAGTCCATCACCGAGATTGCTCAATTCCGAACTTTCATTGTAATCTGATATTCCATTTTAAGAGACACAAGGACATTTCCACAAATAAGTGAGCTAATTTTTTTTGAACCCAGGTTTTTTGCATTGGAATGCTTACCTATGTATTAGATCACACCTGAAGTGATACGTTGATGATTTGAACGTCATATTGTGTACATCATATGCTTTTCTATGAAGACGATAACAATAGCAGGCAAGTTCAAAAGAAGGTTGCTGTTTGCCTTTTTACTGTTTGTCCAAGAAATGTTTTGGTAGTATTCCAGTGATCAAGTGCAAATTAAAAAAAATTTTATCTAAAAAAAACTATCCTCTTGTCCTTATGTGACTGGTAGTTAGTTCTGTGTATGATAATGACTTATAACTGCTGTGTAAGTAAACATTGGTGACTGTAAACAAATGCTTTTAGTTGTATCATCATACAAAAAGAATTTGGTTTTGGACAAAGCTACAATCAAATTTTGTTTGGCATTTGTTTACAGCAAGGATATTATGGCTTACTTCTGATGATGGAAGATGACCGGTGTGCCTCATATTACTTACCAAGTGCACCATGTAAGTAGCATATTATACAGTGTTGTTGAAACAATTCCTCCAAGAGACTTTTTATATCATCCTTACAATATCAGCTTAGAATCTATCCAAAATTACCGCACTTGACTCTATGTGAATTACAACACTATCATTAAGATGGCCCTACTTGGATTTGTGTCAAGGACAGTAGTTGTGCAAGAAGAAGGAAGAAAAAATATAGATTTTTTGTAACATCCAACGTTTTCACCAAAATGGTACTCAAGGCACTGTGTGGCAGCATGTTAGGCATGCTGCACACGATCAGAGAAATTAACAACACGAGGGAATGTACAATGTGTTGGTGTGATAAATGATGCTATCGCACTAATTAATAGCTCTTCATGTTTGATTTCTTTATTGATGAAAACTAATTTGACTGGTTTTATGGTTTGTTGTCTAATACCAATTGACGACTGGGGGAAGTGCAAGTACTGCACTTATTGCTATCATACTCTTTTACCCATTGATCAATTAACTTCATACTCTGTCTGAAAAACAACTTGACCAAGACCCATACAGGGGTTTTACACAGATTGACCTCTGATTTACCCCTATTGCGACCTTGACTCCATCAAAAACCATGATGGCAGATGACACATTAAATCAATTAGCTCTTGTGCAAATTAAAGCTAGAAATTGCGTACATGATTAAATCCAGGCAAGTTGCCCCACAAGTGGCCTAACCTGGATTTCTATGAGAAGCCCTTTGAATCAGAGTAAAATCCCCTAAACCCATCGGACATATGTTAGTAAAAGTAACCAAGTTTTAAATCCAGTTTTGTCCCAGCTAACGAGGACAGGGGGAAACACCTTACCACTCAGGCAAAAATGCGAATGTGAGGGATTTATTGCGAGCAAAAGATTAATTGAACAGATGCCCTCCTGACATCAATCCACAGGTTTTGGGTGGTGGGCCTACAAGTAGCCTTTGGGCAACCTCTCCCACCATGCAATGCCAGCATGTGCTGGATTTTGGGCCAAAATTGGTTAAAAATCTCCAAATATTTGATACTTTGCCCCCCCCCAGAATTTCACTTTTCCCCCCGTTTGCCCCCCAGAAAAGAGGTCTGGCGCCGCTACTGATTCTATATGCTTGTAGTAACATTTACTAGGCTGCATTTGGCGTGTGTTGCTGAAAATTCAAGGACTCTATCATCATAGAACTTAAGTTGAGCGCAATCACTTTCAGTTGGCACTTGCAGGGTTAGGAATATGGCGATAATCCAAGAATCCACTCTTGTGGAGATTTTTTTAGACTAGATTTGTGGGAATCCAAATATTTCTTTTTTTTTTTAGGCTGATACCCTAGGTAAATGGAGGAGAATCTAAAGATTCTTGTAAAATCTTTTGCCAGAATATAGATGGATTCTTGCAGTAGAAAACTTCTAACTTGACTGGGATGATGATCTTTAAGGCCCATAGTAGTGGATATAGGTGGACATGGTTTGATAGGAATATGGTGCCATGCCCTTGATGCACATGGCTTCAAAACTCAGTAGAGTCTTAAGTGATAATCTCTGCCTGAATCAGGAGCTGCATGGTTTAACTGTCATTACATTTAGGAAGATGGCTTTGTCAAAGAGCATATCTTTTCATGATCCCAGCTGACTAAATATAACAAAGTAAATTCATGTTCTTGTGAATATTCATGGTGGGTTGTGTTCCAGACATGGATTGGTCTATAGGTGTGAAGCAACTATGGTAAAAGTGTCATTAATCATACCAACACATTGTATCATGTGCTGACTAATAGATCCATAAAATTTCAAAACATATTGAAAATGTTGAGGCATTTTCTCCCTGGGAGAACTTATTTTGATACGTCAAAGCAATAATTCTAATAGCACTATCAATCCAATTTAGCTGACAATAGTGCAGTAGTATACAATATGTTGATTAACTAGGTATTCAACTGACAAGATCAATGAAGTTAAAAGGTGAATGTATAGTTCACTGACATATTGGATTGTCATAAATGGAGAGAAGTTGGTATAACTCCAGATATTTCTGGCAACGTTCTTTGTAACCTTGATCTCTTGAACAGGGTATTGAAAGGTGCGGTGACCTCGATGAGCGACAACCCTCGCCCCACTTACTCCATGAAAATTGCGATTTTGGTATCAGAAGGAAAGTTCAAATTTTCTCATTAACCCAGTAAAATTAAAGCCCCCGGAAAACGTTCCTCTTGTTGTTTTGAACAGAGACGTCTCCAATGTGGTATACCAATTTTAACACACACTGTCCTATGGGTGATTTAATAACATTTTTGCTTCTACCACCAACAGGCTGGACTGATGTAACTCAACATTTGTATGGATGTTTTCGGTGCATATGCTTAATGCAGGGGGGAGGGGGTAGGACACGATCTGCTCGATTGGGCATGGGGATTTCCAAACGGTAATTTGGGGAACTTGCTCTGTGCATTTTCGATGGCAGGCGCGGCCAAGTAAGGACATGAAAAAATCATCTCTTAAACCTTTGTTCAAAAGATTTAGAATATCATGATAAATTAAGAAAAAACTATTGACTTAAAAATCCGTCGGGGTTAGGCGATAACCCGCTGCAAAATAGTGTAATTTCCAATAACGGTCATTTAGATTTAAATATTCTGGACCAGCTAGTTTTAGTAAGTCTGTGTGTAACCGTTCGATAGCGTAAGAGTCAATGTCTCACCGCTCTTATCCCCTTCCGTTCATCTAAACGCCCTCCTACCATTAAGTCTTTGAAAAAAAGACTAGAACCCGGGAGTTGATTGCCGTTTTGAATTTGGTATTGCTGTTAGGTTGGCATATCTACCCCCCATGCTTCATGCGCGGGGGGAAAAATGAAAATCAGACTAGATGGTCACCCACCTATGTCACATATTGTAATCGAAGGTTACAAGAAAAATTCTGAACTCTCCATTTTGACAAGTGGCTTCTAGCCTACTGCATTCACTTCCTATCTTGGATAGATGTATATTTAACATATGGGCTGGTATGCGGACAGGAGACTAACTTTAGTCCGGGTTTAAACCAGGTTAGTCCTACTGAATGGAACTTTTTTCCCTTCCAAATTATCAAAAACTGTGGTGTCAATGGTTGGAAAATTCCGCTTGAAATGGCCGAACGGCCCATCCTTTAGGAATTTTCTCACTTTTACATTACTTTCACATCATTTTGAACGTAAAATAAAAGGTCCACTCTTGTAGGACTAACCCTGGGTTACACCAGGGTCTAAAGTTAGTCCTTCCTTAGAAATACCGGCCATTATCTTTCCAAAAAAGGGGGTGACACTTTGTGACATGTACATATAAGATAAGTTGTATCCAGTTATGTGAAGTTCTATGCCTCCTCCTGCTATACATATCCATTCATACCTCTCCTATGACCATTTTTATTAAAACCCAGTGTCACCTCTCCACCAAGTAAGTATCATATCATTATATCAGCCTTATTGGTTATCATTCAGTTTATTTACCGTGCTCAAATTGTTCATCTGCGACTAAACAATAACTCAGCTTTCATCAATAATTCAACCATTGAGTTCTCTTCAGGCATCTCTACCTAGAGTGCATGTGCATTTTTAAAAACGCCTTTATCTGAACTGCTAAGCATACATTTAGATGTTTTAGTTCTGATAATTTGCACTTTTGACATTGTTTCTATGAATCATGTAATTTTACACCAAAATCGATGGTGCTGGTAAGTTCGATTCATTTGCCTTCAACTGCTGCCAGTTTCTTTCACTTAGCATGCTTCAGATATGGAAATAGCATTTCCTTCTCAGTAATCGTCCTAAAGCAATGATTCCTAGAAAACTCTATTTTTAGGGGGTTGATATAATGTCTTTCTCACATTTATAACATCTCAATCTCCTATCTGATAAGAGTAGTTGATTTGACTCTCCTTTTGTACAGTAAGAAGTATATACCCTGATGAATTCACAAGGCATTTAGCAGTTTCAGTCTGAGTAAAATATCTTAAATGAGTGTTTCTTCCTCTTGGTTTAACACTGGGGCATTGACCATTTCTTTACATGATCATCATGAGTCTTATTGGGTCAACATCATCCTTGCTTCCTCCCAAATTGTAAGACCAACCAGGAATTGCCACCAGGGTAAAATCATAGGAGGGAGGGCAAACCATACAAATTAATTCACATAAGGTAAAAAACATCTTTGCAATGTAATGCTTAAATCCCCTGTTTTCCTGAATTTTGAAAATCTTGGGGGTGGGGGGGGTTGTGATTCCCCCGGCACTGCCCTGATTTTAAACTCCTCTAAATCAGTATGGGCCTTGTGCATGTATGGGATCCTATCCTCCATCCTAGTTAACTTCGCAGCATTACACTGAGGACAAAAAATCTTCTCTTCAGGCCACAATGTCATCAATAGTTTCATTATTCTCTCTTACTCTCATTATATCCTGTTCCTTCATCCTTCTAAAACCTTTTTATAACCCCCCTTTCACTGGCTAACATGCTGTGGGGGGGGGGGGCAGGTTGCCCTCCCCCCCCCCCCTGACGACTTTGGCCGGGAAAAAAATTGCAAAAATCATGCTAAAGCAGCCATTTTTAGCCCTCTGGACCGAAAATTTCCCAAGATTGGGAAATTGCCCCCTCAGAGCGGGAGGCCCGATTGCCCACTGCCCTTGCCCTTTGCCATCTTTTCCCTTCTTTCTTGAATTGACACACTTAAAAAGACAATGTTTTTTTTAATTTAAATATTGCATTATATGTTAGATACCTGTTGCATGTAAGAGGGTCTTAACAAAACAGTCAAAATGTGAGTTAATTGGTATAAGAGTGGCCTACAATCTTTGGTCGAAATGTGGTTGGAACAATGACTGCTCTTTTGCCCCGTTATTTGCCGTCTTCTCTTAAGGTATAGGAAATCATGTCACTTTTGGTTGTATGCTTGAGCATCCTCTACCTACACCCCTCCTGCCCCCTACCCCCCACCAACATGTTGGTTTCTTGTAGATGGCAATAACAAAATGTCAGGATTCAACTTTGTCCAGGGGTGAGAGGGGGGCATTTTGAAGTAGCCTATAAAAGGTTCCAACACTTTTGGCCGGGATTGTAGTCTTTGTTTCACAGAATTCCACATTCTTCCTTTTCATGATATACTTTTCACCCTAAAATCCATATAAAATCTTTCCCTGGAGCTTTACCAATGCTACGCTAAATTAGCCTTGCGTTGTTTCAAATTTTTGTTTCAATCTCTGACTTGCTATTGATTGAGACATTAATTGATTCAAACTCCTGTAGAGCTTATAATGAACTGATCTATGTGCTTATCTACTTGCCTACACAAGTTTGTCATAGCATGAGAAACTCAGTCATGCTACATGTGATTGGTTCATATCAGAGTTTGGGGTGGGGCATGTTCGTACATGGTAGTAGTGATTTGACTGTTCCTGGACTGATTATCAAAGCACACCCGTTGTGCATTGTCAAATTACAATCAGATCACAAATTGTTGCGCTTATCCCTGGCTATTATAGTCATCCTTTTTAAGTGGTTGGTTGATAGTCTCCACCATGTTGTTGAATTGTATTGATTGCAACCTAGCAATGTACAACTACAAATTTAATTGAACTCTGACTCAATCAATCAATCATCCGAGAGTCTGATATGGTGTGCATTGGTGTGTGGGTGGATGTGCATTATATTACAATATTGAATAGAGGGTTGCAATGCGTATTAAAGGTTGTATTTATGTCATGTATTCGTTGATTTCCTCGAACCAGTTAGGTATATGGCTATTTGTTGGCACTTTTTATAGCATGGAAGTAAAACCCAATTTTATATTCTATTCTAGAAGGAAGCGTATCATAAAGTTATAATAATTTTCATCATTTACAATTTTTTCTGATATAGTTAGTATCTGCATTTATCACTTGATGCCGCAGGCTTTCCCGCCCTTAAAGGTGCAATGAGATATTTAAAACAAGGTGGTGCCTAAAAATGTGAAAATTCTGATTTTTGCCTCTAGATAAAGTTTTTCTATCAAAATATCCCCACTGAAAAGGTTCAGCTATACTTATTTGTTTTGGACAAACTTTGAATTTCTCTATTTCCTTATAGAGCAAATAGGGAAATTCAAGCGTATATTTATATTGAAATATAAGCATATAAAAATCACATTTGTTTTCAACTTAAAGGACATTTCTCTGTATCCAAATAGGTAAGAATTATTATTGATTGTCTAATCGGTATGAACATTACATATGACAAGGAACATGGATGCCTTGAAACTCTCATTGCCATCCTTTAATGGCTTCTACTATACTTGATAACAATAATAATCTTGGCTTTATTCATTTGGAATTTTAAGAGCCTGAAGTTGATGGAATTTTACTGCCACTAGCAACATTTCCAAATCAATTTGCTCAAACAATGCTTATTTGATCAATCTTCAACTTAAATCATTATGGTAGTGGGGGGGGTTGTAATTTCTTTCACTTTATTTAGATTTGATTATGAATGTTGATTGATTTACAAAGCCAAATAGAACTAGAATATAAGTAAAATAATTGTTGGATTTATTGATTTACCCTCCAACGGTAAACACAGCCTCACTAATCTTTACAGTACAAACTGCTGCTAATTTTTGAATCCTTCTCATACTTCCCTTCAGTAAGAGATTGTTCTGTTTTGTTTTTATTTTTAATAATGCTATTATTTCTCCATTGGTTATCCATTTCTTGTTTTCACTTTCTAAAACCATTAATAATTATATCCCTTTATCTCTGTCCTTCACCATCTGACTCATGGTTTATAGCCTCATCGTGGCAACTTGAGACAGTCCTTCTTAAAGGTGCAAACGAGAGATTTTTCAACTAAACGTGTGACCCAAAAAATGTGAAAATTCTTGATTTTTGGCACTGGTGTAAAACTTATACAAAATACCCCTATCCGTAGGAGTAAGCTGAGAAACGTTTCTCTGGTACAAAATTGTAATTTCTAATTTTGTATAGGCGCAAATACAAATTCAGCCTATTGTTTTTCTATTGAATAGAAATTACGAATCACGTTTTGCTCTCATTTTAAAATCTTTCTGTAACCAAAGGAAAGGTATGATCCAATGGGTATTAAACCTATATGAAATCACACATATCACGAAATATGGATGACTTAATTCTCCTCGTTGCCCCTTTTAACTATTGCATTGTTACCACCCATTGCATTCACATTGCTTTTTGAAGGATGGGTAACAAATTCTTTGTAATCAAAGGCAAGTGTTAAGGGTTGTTTTTAAAGAGGCTGACTCAGAGATTTTCCCAGGAGGGCGCCCTCATTTCAAACAAATTGTGGTTTTTTTTGCATATACATATGCTTGTCCATGTACTATAATCCCAATTCTAACCTCATAACTCGAGCCTTCATATAGAAAATCACAATTTGTTAAAATTCCGGATCCGGAAATGTGTTATCACAGTATCCTATGGCACTGTATCCTACACGCAAATTTCTGCATGGAAGAAAAATCCGACATGTCTCAACTTGGAATTGGCCATTTTAGGTGACTATCTTTAGTTCTACTAGTTGACTCTTTTCAATACATACCCAAAAATATAATGAACTTCAAGCAAGTCAGCCTTTAAGAGGGTTCTTCATACCTCGCTGCATTGATACTAAATCGATCACTTTCTGCAGCAACTCACGTACCTTCTGCAGCTGCAGTAAATAAATTTAACTTGGTTGGCCGTACACCGCGATGCATATACGGAAGGACCTAATTCGAGCATATTGATTCTTTAAGAATTTCAAAGGGGTCAAGTCAGGGGACAAGCCTATGATCACAAAATGCCTTTTTAAATTGTGACAAAGTTTACACTCTCAAGTATATCCCCTTTTTCTTCGAAATGTTCTAACATATTTGGCCTAGATCTGTAACTCCAGAGGTTATTTTTGCCTTACAGCCAACCTAAGTATCTCGTATTTCAGTTCTGGTGTCCATTTGTGTAAAACCTTTTCTCTGACCATCTTTCCACAGTTGCTGACCGATTTGCCCCATCATTCCTTTGGATTCCATTAGTGATGTCCGGCAATGTCTTCAGCTCCAATGATTCTTTCATCTATACTGCCCAATGGAAAAATATCCATTCGAGAAAAATTTCCAGGCTCTATTTTCTAGTAAGTGCTTGACAAATTCTATCCTGTGAGAACAATGGAAGTTAAAGCAATAATGGCACATTTTTTGAAGGAAGCGCCCCCCCAATTTTTGCAAACTTGCATTTTGGGGCACAGTTATTTGTAATGTCTAGGAACACTATCCTGCGAACGAAATGCTAAAAAAGCGTATTTATCATAAATAAGCGATTTTGTAATGCGAATTGGATCCATATTGGACCTAGCGGCAGAGTAGCTGGCTGGGCTACGTTTATGTCCGTCCATGATAATAGCTAGTGCCACCTCGAGCAGATAACCTCTACTTGACTTGCCTGAACCAATAAACACCTATGGATGAGCGTAGACAGGGTACGATGGGCTATTTCCCCCGGCTATTTCACTTGGAAGGCCGTTTCCAAGCGCCGTTGAATTATAATCTGGGATCCCCGCTAATAATTATTCTAATTCCAAAATCACTCGTGTGACACAGAGAGACCATTTTCGAGCTTAACTAACCATTCCAGGTCTAGTTCTCTAGACAGTTTACCAATGTCACAACCCGTGTAAACTCTCATTTTTGAAAAATTGGGGCCTCTTCAAAAAAATGTGCTAATATGCTTTAAGGCAAAACAAATCACTTTGTTTCCAGTAGCTAACCCAACACCTAAATGCAAATGCATTTTTTTACATTTTTTAAAAACAAAATTTCCCAATATTTGTCAAATCTCATCGAATGGTAACTCCAAACAGTTTTCAAACAATTTTTACTGTAAATTATATAAGTTTAAATAAAACAAAAATCTCGAATTGGGATCCGCTTATTTACTTTTTAAAAAAAATGAAATGTTCTAGCTCCATTGCATTTTTTGTCTAAATCAAATTTTTTCTCATATTCAATGAATTAAAACAAAACCAAAAAAAACTCAAATCAGTAAAATGACTTCAAATCAAAGATCTGTGTGGCCTACGGGAAACAAACAGTTTTGGCCAACCAGGGGTCGTTTATGTTCTAGAATCAAAATCTCCTGTATAATTATATCTGCCACAATTTGATAAGATTGGATCCATCAAAATCCTCTAACATTGGTATACTTGATTGATAAGTTTCTAGCAAAGACCTATTGCATAGTTGTTGTGGAGGTTGTAGTTTTGTGGTATTTTATTTTTAGTGATACGTTAGGAAGTGGCCTATACAGTTGTGTTACAGTATGGTAGGAATGGCACCCTGTTTTTTGTTTGTGGTGTTGCATGCATGCATGCGTGTATGTATGTGTGTGTGAGACTGCTGTCATTGTTTCCTGAAGTTTTGGTGACATCGGTAAGAGCGACAAAGTGTGACACTTACTGAGTGGGTACCTTACATATTCAAATGCAGACATTTGTATTGCTATAAAATCATCTCTTTCATTCAACAGATGAAATTGGTTATGCTTTGTGGATATCTTTTATTAAATTTAAACCAAATGAGCTAATAAAGCACTTTATAATCTGTATCATATGTAGAATCAAGCTGGAATTAAAATATCACCTTTTCATGTCTCCTGAATAAAGTTGACAAAGTGCATGAATCAATCAATGCCACAGTGTTATCATTTCACATCATCCTAAAAGTTGCAGTCGTACAAATGGCATAGAATACATGTATGTGGCTTACTGCTCTGTGCCAGTACAATATGCACTACGTTCTTGCAATCACATGAGAATACAACCACTAATGTATGTCAGTCATATTTGTTGGCAGTCAACCAATCCTTTGCTGAACACCCACTCAATTGACATACGTTCAAAGATAAATGGTAATTTAGTGTTGCTCATAAACAATGGAATACCAAGGCGTGCAAAACGTTAAAAAAGAGACCCCTGCACATTTGGAAAATAGTGCGCCCCAAGATTTTTCAAAATTGGTAGTTTTGCCCGGTTGTAAGCTTTTATTATAGCGTTCGCCTGAAATGTTCACCCAAAATCACACCCTTAGGGTACAGAATGATTTAATCTTAAAATATCTCAACCACTCCGGAGGTGTTTTTCATAACAGTGGATCATGTGTTAGACACAAGAAATTTAATTCATATCAGAGTTGATTCCCTTGGCATCCAACATGTTTTGTCTGGTCGGTGACCTTTTGTCTTAGTACCAGTTGTACCAAGGCTGTAATATTCATGTACTAAACCTATTTTATTAAGTTATGAAATTTTGTCCATAATAATAAAAAAAACCGAAAGCCCTGATTTTTTAATATATAATTTTTTGTGGATTTCTTACGTTTTGATGCTGGACCATGAAGTTTGTGAGTACTGTACTGTGTGCATCTTTTTTAACTTTACTCTGTGTTATTTTGCCATACTTGCCATATTGAAAATCTTCCCCCGGTGAACACAGAATCAACTCATAGCACATTTTTGAGCTTTGTCCTTTTTGCCAGTTCTAATCCGCACATTCCAGCTCTTTTATTGACAACTAGCGGAAACCGCTTTACTGAAAATAAAAGTGATATCACTCTACGCGACTCTCACCCCTTATAGTCCCCATCCTGTATTTTATGAAATCATCTCCTCGAGTCACCACATCCCGTATTCTAAACTCGTTTGCCATTACTTTCCTCCAGTTTTTTTTGCCTACGTATTCTATTTTCTCTCACACTCCTCCTCAAACTCCAGTACACTGTATTCCTATTTTCGCCTAGAAAGCGTCAGATCGTTGCACACCGTCATTCTTTCCTGTATCGTAGGCTGGCCTAATGAATTAATCTATTTTTTCTATGATCCCTCATCACCCATATTGCCATCAATTTGTATCCACAACTCATTCTCAATGGTTTCTTTTCTTTTTCCTTTTTTTTCTAATAACCCCTCCCATCCTGTGTTCCCTCCTTCGTAATCTGTTTTTTTTTTTATCATAACTCGAATGAACGGGAGTGATCACTGAAACAGGAGCAATCACTGAAACAGAAGGATCAGTAAGAATTGATACACTAGGCAACAAACACCACCCCGCAACCACACACTTGAAATACACACACAAAAAAAGTGATGTGCAACTCACATCCATATTTTTGAATTACCTATCATCTTGCATTTGACATTTTTTAATTACTCAGTTTCCTCATATCCTGTAGCTCATGTATTTACCATTTTCTAACCAAGGAACATCATATTAACTCCTGTATAACTTTCAGAATATGTTTTTTGTCTTATAAACCTTTGTCTAACCCTAGTTTCCGGCATTACAGAACAAAGCGCAATAACACGACTTTTATTGCCATTTGTAGTCATGTAAGCTGTGTCGGCTCCCGCATATACCCAGTACCCATTTTCTAAATATAAAACGTGAGTGTATTTCATCCCGCCCGTATAACTCTCAGTGTTTAACCCTGTTTATCTCAAAAGGTCTCCCTGTGTGGCTAACCTGCAATAGTTCCTGTTACATTTTTTTTTCTCGAACTCCCTCACACTCCTGATAAAGTTTTCATCCTGAGCTCATGACCCCATCGACATCACAGATTATTAAAAGTGTTAATAACTCAAGTTCCCGTACTCCATCCTCCCCGCATAATCGTAGCTCCCCTCTTCCTACCTAATAAAACATCATATGTAATCCCGTACCCTTCCCTATATTTACTCTTCAGCATTTTTTATCATGTTCCGTGCAGTAAACAGTACCACGCAAACATGGGGAAGACTTGCCATGATTTGATAGAGATTTGATATTATCAAAATCAAATAGAATTGGGATACTTGATTGGTAGGTTACTAGCAAAGATCTATTGCATAGTATTGTGGAGGTTGTTTTGTGGTGTTTTGTTTTTGTGGGCCGCCAGCATAGCTGGCTGGACCACTTAGCAATCTGTTGTGTGTGTCTTTGTGTATGTATGTGTGTTTGTATCACTAAAATGTTAAGTCTATGTGTTTATGTATGTGTGTATGTGTCACTAAAATGTTAAGTTTTTTATGGAGCAGCCCACAGCTTATATTCTTTGAATATAGCAAGCGCAAAAGCCAAGAACTGAAATTCTAGTTATTATTAGCTAGGAGGTGAGCTATACAGTTGTTTTACAGTAGGGTAGGAATGGCATACTGTTTTTTTGTGTGTGTGTGTGTGTGTGTGTGCATGCGACATGCGTGCATGCGTGCATGTGTGCGGAGACTGATGCTGTCATTTCCTCGCAAAGTATGACCACTTACTGCGTGGGTACTTTGCATAATGTAGCACATTTTGTATTGCTATAAAATCCATCTCTTAAACAGATGAAATTGTTGAGCTTTGTGATATCTTTGTAATTGAACCTAATGCATACAAATGAGCTAATAAAGCACTTTATAATCTGTTTAATATGAGAATATGTCACATAGCTGGGTATTTTTAAATTTACAAAATGTATAATACCAATTATATTAAAATATCACCATTAATGTCTACTGAATGATAAAAGGTGACAAAAAAGTGCAATGAAATCAATAAATGCAACAGTGTTATCACTTCACTGTCATCCTTAAAAGTGTGTTGTCGATTACAAATGGAATAGACATGTGTGCTTACCAGGGGCGGTGCCAGGGTAAAATCATAGGAGGGGCGAAACATTACACGATTACCTCATATAGGTAAAAAAAACACTAATTTTTACACAATTTATTGCTTAAACCCCCTGTTTTTCCTGAATTTTGAAACTCATAGGGGGCGGCCGCCCCCTTGCCACCCCCTGGTACCTACTGCATCTGTGCAAGTACAACATTGACACTAACATGCTCGCAAGCACATAATGAGATACAGCCACTAATGTAATGTCATTCATATGTGTTGCAGTCAACCAATCATTTTGCTGAAACCCATCTCTATTGAACTTACAATTCCAAAGATAATGGTAATTTTAGTGTTGATCATAACAATGGAATACAAAGGCGTGTGAACATTAAAGAGACACTGGCACATTTGGAAAATAGTGCATTTCAAAATTGATATCTTTGCGTGGTTGTAAAGCTTTTATATAGCATTCACCTGAAATGATTAAGCCCAAATCACCACCCTTAAGGGTAAACAATATTAAAAACACTCCGGAGTGGTTTTATTCAGTAGACAGTGGATCACGGTGTTTAACACAAGAAAACACATATCAGAGTTGATTCCCTCGGCATGAAACCTGTTTGATTGGTTGGTGACCTTTGTGGCTTTATTACCAGTAATATTCATGTAATAAACATATTTGTTGATTAAAGTTATGACAGGCCTACAAATTAGGCTAAAACTCACTGTCATGGATGTCTTTAGCATTTTGATGTAAAATTTTTGTGGATTTCTTACGTTTTGATGCTGGACCATGAAGTTTGTGAGTACTGTACTGTGTGCATTTTTACTCTGTGTTATATTTGCCATTACGTGCATAGTGCAAATCTTCCCTCCGGTGAACACAGAATCAACTTCAATAGGCACATTTGTGAGCTGTGTCCTTTGCCAGTTCTAATCCGCACATTCCAGCTCTTTTATTGACAACTAGCGGGACCGATTACTGAAACAGAAGTGATCACTGTTAAGCGACTCCTCAACTCCTGTATAGTTCCCATCATCCTGTAGTTATGAATCCTCCTCCATCGAGTCACAACATCCCGTATTCTAAACTCGTTTGCATTACTCAAGTTTTTTGCATTACGTATTCTATATCTCTCACAACTCCTCCTCAAACTCCAGTACACTGTATTCCTATTTTCTACCTAGAAAGCGTCAGGATCAGTTGCACCGGCATCTTTCCGTATTCTTAGGCTTAGGCCTAATGATTTAATCTATTTTTTCTTATAATCCCTCATCACCCAATAGTTCCCATAAATTTTGCATCCACAACTCATTCTCAATGGTTTCTTTTCCCTTTTTTTCTAATAACCCCTCCCATCCTGTGTTCCAGCATTCCGTATTCTGTTTTTTTTTATCATAACTCGAATGAACGGGAGTGATCACTGAAACGGAAGCAATCACTGAAACAGAAGGATCAGTAAAGAAGTGATACACTATGGCAACACCACCGCAACCACACAAGTGAAATACACACACACAGTGAAATGTGACAACTCAAATGCCCATATTTTGAATTACCCATCATCTTGAAGTTGACATTTTTAATTACTCAAGTTTCCCTCATATCCTGTAGCTCATGTAGTTACCATTTTCTTACTAAGGAAACATCAATATTTAATCCCGTATAACATTCAGAATATTTTTTTCTGCTTAAACCCGTGTCCTAACCCGTAGTTTCCGGCATACCAGAACCAAAGCGAAATAACAAGACGTGTTATTAACCATTTGTAGTCATGTGGGGAGCTGTGTAGCTCACGCAGTACCCATTTTCTAAATAATAAAACGTCAGTGTATTTCATCCCGCCCGTATAACTCTCAGTGTTTAACCTTTTTATCTCAAAAGGTACTCCCTGTGTGCTAACCTGCATAGTTCCTGTTATCCAATTTTTTTTCTCATAACTCCTCAAACTCCTGTATAAAGTTTCTCATCCTGAAGCTCATGACCCCCAATCGCAATCATCACATATTATTAAAAAGTCGTTTAATAAATCAAGTGCCAGTCTTCCCGTCATTATCATGTAGATCCATCTCTAATAATAAAAATGTCAATGTAATCCCGTACCTTTCCCTATATTTAAGCTTGCACATTTGTATCATGTCGTGCCGTAAATACAGTAACCAAACATGGTGAAGCTTGCCGATCAGATACGAAAAGTGTCCAGCCACAATCTCTATATGCTAGTAGCTTATAGTATTTTATGGTTTGATATTTTGTGTATCAAATCTATCTGTTTATTCCAAAGGTCCTAGATCCTAAGGATTTTTTTTTGATTTGCTTGTTGCCAACTTGAAATTTCATTTTTCTTGAAAATGACAGTGGCTGCTTTTAAATTAGCTGCATTTCAAAATCGTCACCAGTGACAAATGGACTCAATTGAGAGTGATCTCATCACTTAGGGTACCCGGGGTGTTAGGCCACCTCATTTCAGGCTTATTAGAGAAGATATAGTCCCACAATGCATGCTTCCAATGGTGATTTTTGTACAGGTCATCATGTGAATCGTTAGAGACGAAACATTCTTGAAATCCAAGTTTGTGATTAGTACTGTCATTTAGCCATGATTTCACTCTAATGATTCACATCAATACCGGACAAAACCCTCCATAGAAGCAATTGCATTGTGGGAAAGCTACTGATATCTTCTCTTATTTCCAGGATATCATGGGATCAGATCTAGGTGATATTTAAAAACAATATAATTAGGAATTTAGGATATCGCCTTTCCAAAATACACAGGTAGGAGAGCAAAGGTAGGACATGCCCTGCGAGAGGAAAATAGGAGTAATAAATAGCATAATAGGAAGTTATAGGCCGAGTTGAAATTTGAAAAAACTTATTTTCAACTGTAAGTCATTGTAAATGGTATTTTACCTGTTTTCTATCCCAGTGCCGACACTTTCCTGGAGGTTCAGTCAATTGATGCAAGTTCGGTATGAAGACATGGTAGCCTCGTGGTATTGGGTTCTCATGGAAGATTACATCTATCAGAATAGTGACTGCATGATGATGTCAAGTAAGTGTCAACATTAGGACAAGGCCTAGGCAACTAGGTTACCAATATGACTTCAATGAATCCAACCCAAGAGGATCTACAAAAGATTGTAAATCCTTATACTTTGCCAATGATGATCATAACAGGTGTATAATTTTTGGGTGATTTTATCGTTTGAAACAGTTTGCACTTTCATTTAATTCGCATTTCAAACAGTGGACAGCACAAGAAGGTGCAACGAGAGATTTTGAAGCACCCAGATATTTTGTCAAAATAGTATTTCAAATAGATTAGACATCAATAGATTTCTTACCTGTATATGGACACCAGAAATGTCTTAAAAGAGAGAAAAAGGTGATTGATTTGCTTCCTATTTCAATATTAAACAAATAGGCTGAATTCGTATGTGCTCCTATACGAAATTAGAAATTTACAATGTGTGTACCAAAGAACATTTTCAGCGTAATCCTTCAGATGGAGATATTTTGATGGAGCTTTACATCAGGGCAAAAATCAGTACTTTCAATTTTTTAAGGGACATCCTGATATGTGAAAGCTCTCGTTGCACCTTTAATGATGTCAAGTAAGGTGCATAATTGTACAAATGTCCTAGGCATGACATAGGGCAATGACTTCAATGAATTCAACTCTGAGTTATCTACAAAAGTTGTAATGTAATATATTCTATTTTGCCAATCGTCAGCCCATACATGATGCCTCTTCAACAGCGTTTTCACTTTTAAAGATTTTCACAGTTTTGAACAGTTTTGCAATTTAGTAATAACATTTTGAAAGAGCTATAAATAACGCCCTATGGGTTCAAAATATGTGTGGCAGGCTTTTAAATTTGAAGGTAACATGGTTAATGGGAAAAGTGCAAAAATAAAAAAACTACAAAAATTCCATATACAAGCGTATGATTGTGTTTCACCCTGCCTTGCATGGGCACTCTTTAGAAAGCCACAATGTAATATACTGCATTTAGCTTGTGAGTCAGTCAGTGGGTTTGAGAAAGATAGTTTTGTTGCGAATAAAAGTGTTAGCTTAAACATATATGTGTTACCATGCCACTTTCACTCAACACTCAAGGTTTAATATTGTACCCACTGAATACTGCACACTGACTCAAGGAGGACAAAAGCAGTATGAGTACCTGAGGCATGACTGTGAAGGGAATGGAATGGGTAGAGTTAGCTGCATAGTTGTTTTTGCTATCACATCGTGATTTGGCCCAAACTGTGGGATGCATCCACGAAATACAGTAGGTTCGTAGGGATTACAGAAGTTTTATTTCATTTCCTCTTTGAGAAGACTGCTATAGTTCCTATAAAAACTCGAATTTAAGCATAATTTGTGTAGTTTGTGGTGGCTATTTGTCCTGGAGATATGCTTTTGGTGTCATTATGTGAATATTCTTTATGATTCAAACTAATCTAAAAAAAATGGATGAGAAACTGTCTTGGCATATGATACAGCGACATATGTGAACCGCTGTGAAATACTGATTCTGTGGGGCTCAAGAGTTAGAAAAAAATGGGTGTAATTTTCAAAATATAATTTGCAAAGAAATGGGACAAGGTCGATCTAGGTCCAAAAGGGATTTTAAAGACGTGAATTAAAAAATTTGCTCCTGTAAATTCTCTGTATAGGTAAGGCAGGGGTAAAGATATGATGGAACAACATGAGTGCACAAAGCACATGTTTCAATAGGAAGATCATTTTGTACTATGCTCCTTAAGATCAGGGACAAGAAAGTTGTCCTGTTTTCACAAAGTGCCTGCAAAAGTATTTTTGATAGCCTAATTTTCTGATTGTCTTGTGTTTCACAGTGGTCTGGCATTGATATGCTGCTCTAATTCATAACATTGTGCGGATTATGCGATGGCTTGCTGGGATCATTGTGTGGGGATCTCTCATTGCCATGTTTTCAGCACTTGCATTTGGTAAGTTAAAAAATACAGCAAGTAAAACTTGTCGTCATCCCCCTGGCAAGATGGCAGTTTGGAACATGACTCAGATGACCTTGGACCTTGAGTCCATGGCATTTGACTCATCCCACACATGAAGGAAACCCCTATTGCACCGTAACCCCAAGTAGGTTAAATCGACTTAAAACTTTCGAAGGAGACGCGAAAAAATGAAAACATAACCAAACCTAACCAAACTGCGGAACACACACATACATATACAACACATACATACGGACATTCGCCACCTGTAATGAATCCCCCTCTGCTTTCACGCCAGGGGAGAAAAAACCAGGGTGGGGACAAATCGTGTTACCAAAACATGGGGGGGGGGTACTATGCTACTTGTCATTGCTTCAGTGATAGACCCTTCCATTTTCCATTTTAGAGAAAAAGCATTACAAGCCCCCAATTGTCTACAATTATGGTGATTTATAGAGTTGGACCTGTATTCAGGCAGGTGATTTGTTGTGCCCTTCTCTTGATTGTAAAGATTATAAACTTATATATAAGCAATATTTTCTTATTCTAAAAAACCGTTGGAGCCGAAGAAGCAACTCCACTATAATGGTTATTTCTAAATTTTATGTATGAATAACGGATGAGGAAGAGGGTGTGGTGGGTATTCTAACTCACATGAGAATAACCCACCTCAAATGCTTTAATCAGTTGTTTTATCTATTTTAAATTGTTATGGTGATTTGCGATATTGAAAGAGGCTTGGCCACCATTGTCTGACAAGTCCAAAGATTCTGCAACTTCATGTTATAGCAGTTGAGTTTAGTTGCAGCAACCAGATCCTCTGAGTAGGATGTCACCATTAAACAATGATTAGCAAATACATTATCTGGAAATCTGAGTTATTTGATGTTTCTGTTACTCAAGCTTACTCCCCGGGGGGCCACTCAACCTAAATCTGTTGTCATCCGCGAGCAGAAAAACGTGGGAAAGGGTAGGGTTTTCACACCGCGGCGCGGACCGCACGGACCGCGAAAAGGGTCACAAAACCAAGCAAAATGACCAAAAAGGGTATCATTTTCGCACTCATCAAGTCAGCGTTTAGGGTAGCCAATGGCGGATCCGGCCCCTCCTTACCGACAAAATATAAATGCAACACTTACACTTACTTAGGTAGACAAAAATCCTCTGTAACTCATGATATTAGCCAAATTTTCCGCGCTACGCGCGTTAAAGGAATCACAGAGACCAGATTCAGTGCAGGGCAAAGCAAATTGAAGAAATTTCAGATTTTGTGAAGATGTGCTGGTGCCGCTTTAAGGGTATGCTTTTAGGGTTTATCCGTGATAAGGGGTAGTCTGAATGAAGGAAAGATATCCGCGTTTAGGGTCAGATCTGAAAGGTCCTGCTTGAGGATGACAACACGGGAAAGTATGTAAGTGGCCCCCCCGGGGCTTACTCTCTGAATATTTATTAATCTTTTCCTGGAGATGGCCAGTGCACACAACTGTTGGAAAAAAAACAAAAAACAAAAACAAACAAAAAACCCCATGTGTGCTTGGCCGGACCCGAACCGGCAACCTCCGTATTACTAGTGACGACGCCCTTACCAATTGAGCTAACAAGCCAGGGTTGGTAGAGGAGCGATAGATATTATCTATAGGTGTTAGGTCCGAAAGGTGTCCATCGCTTTCGTAGCGGATAGCATCAGAACGGTATATTTACATATACAATTTGGATTTGTTTTGAAATTTTAACTACTTAGTTCTCCAGGCAGACCAGGATGAATATTTATTAATCTTTTCCTGGAGATGGCCAGCGCACACAACTGTTGAAAAAAAACCAAAACAAATATAAATCGTATAATTATGTAAATATACCGTTATCCACTAGGAAAGCGATGGACACCTTTCGGACCTAACACCTATAGATAGTATCTATCGCTCCTCTACCAACCCTGGCTTGTTAGCTCTATTGGTAAGGGTGCTGTCACTAGTAATACGGAGGTTGCCGGTTCGGGTCCGGCCAAGTGCACGTTTTTTTTTTTCAAACAGTTGTGTGCGCTGGCCATCTCCAGGAAAAGATTAATAAGTATTCATCCTTGTCTGCCTGGAGAACTAAGTAGTTAAAATTTCAAGCTTACTCTCTGTCTCTTAGCCTCTCATATCTAATGGGAGTGATTTGTCCTAATTGTATTGTTTATTCATACAGGTGTATACTATTGCTGGATCCAGTACAAGGCATTGGAGGGTGTGGCAGGAGCTAATGCAGAATTTACCTTCACAAGCAATTTACTTAGTTATCTAAGACTGCAGAAAACATGGATGGTCTTTGGTAAGAAACTCCTTCATTATTTGGATTTTAAAAAATTGGCTGTATGCATGCATGTAAAACTAGCTGTGTTTTATCAAAACATGCAATTGTGGACAAAAGTGTTAATTGCCATACTTTTCTTATCGTATGGTAAAATTGTCCCCCTCTCCCCCGGAACAAAGTTGAAACCTGAAATTGTGTTTCAGTGTGCCTAACAACACTCAACATTGATTGGTGGGGAAGAGTGCGGTTTTAGGGATTAGCAAACGCTTCAAGCTTGATACCAAAAAAGTTCAATTTCATACTGTCAAAATTATACAAGTGTAAAAGCGCGTACAAGTGTACAAAGTGTGTTAACTACTTTTGTCCAAGACTGCGGATTGATTTTGAATAAAAAACATGTGAGCAAAGTTGTGGAAAAAATGTGCTAATTTTGGTGATTTTTGGGTCATGTGCAAAATAAAAAAACATTGACCATTATACTACTATAAAAGTCTGTCACCTGTAGAGTAGGTTTTGTGTCACCTAAGGGGTTATATCATTGAGTGTTTTATATAATACTGATCAAAAATTTAATAAATGCTAAGAATATATCATGATTAATTTCCAAATAGGTAACACAGTCATGATAAACCACAGACAAATATGGGCTTAGTAGCAACCCGGTGTGTAACCATAGCATGATTTGCCCACAACCCGTAAAGTAGAGACAATATTTAAAGATCAAGTTACTCCCTCACTGATAACATCTCTTTACTTTCTGCCTACAGGTATTGGCTTACTGGTCATCTTAGCCATACTATTACTCATTACACTGTGCCTATGTAATAGGATAAGAGTAGCCATTGCTCTGATTAAGGAGTCTAGCAGGGCTGTAGGAGGCATGATATCAACTCTCTTCTGGCCTATCTTTCCATTTCTACTTCAAATGCTGGTTTTTGGAGTCTGGACCTTAATTGCAATGTATCCTTTATAAAATAATAGTATTTCTACTAAAGGTACAGTATCTTGAAGAAAGAGTATGTTCTGTTCAAATTTTACATTTTGATACTTCTACATAACCTATTGAATATGTAGTCCAGGTATTCACACCTGCCCACCAGCAAACCTGTTATGAGCAAATAATAGTAATTTACTGATTTAGACCAAAATCAAGGCAATGTGTGATTATGGAGAAATATTGCAAAACAAAACATTGTCTGATTTTGCTCATTATTATGTTTGTATGGATCCAAGTGTGGGAAAATATTGGATAAAACATAATAATGATAAAATTGGATGATTTACGCCCAATATTTATTGGTCTTGCTATGAGTTTTAAAATATTGGGCTCGACTCTGTCTCGCCCAATATTTTTGCAACTCATAGCTTGACCAATAAATATGGGCTCAATCAATCCAATTTTATACCAGAATTGGAAGGGTCGATAAATTGGAAAATTCAAACTGTTTACTTTTCTGGCTCTTACAATATCAGGAAAGGTGGCGAATTGAAATTGCATTGGCCCCTGCACATCTCGACCCCCTAATAGAAAACATAAAATAGATTCAGTTCTTTTTTTACTATGGTTAACATATATATTCCAACAGACCTTAACCTAAAATGAACCACCATGACATTTAAAAGGAATTTTAGTAGCTTTATAATAGCCACTACAGTCACCTAGCCCTGAAGACTATTTTGTGCTAAAAATGGTTAAAATAGCCTCACAGGAGATAAAAATATGCAGATGAGTGGGTGCGTCATTCATGACAAATAACTGTGCATCATTTAAGGTTGAATTATTAATTGATTAGTGACATGTTTGAATATGATTAGTAATTCTTTGTTTCAGTGGATTAAAGTACTTGGTCAAAATGTTAATCCTAACCCTAACCTGGGCCCTGACCCTACCCTACTAAACCCTAATCTTAAATTAAACCCTTCCCAAACTCTAACCCTAAAGCTTAACCCTAACCCTAAATCTTAACCCTAAACCCAACTTTATAGCTAAAATCTAACCCTAACACTAATCCTAATCCTATCTCTAAAATATGTTAAATAACTTGTTAATCTGTGGTATCATTACAAATTGTTGCATTGGTATTATATAAAATTTTCTATTGATTTTTGACATGCTTAGTGTAATTAGCACTATGGCTACAACCACTTCCATTAACCCGTTATCAGGTGTCGCAATTTTTGATTTTACATTTATCAAGATATTTAACAGCATTACTTGCAGGTTAGTCAGTATTTACATATTTTCTGTAAAAGTATTATGTAATTAAGACTCACATGTAGGCATTCAGAGTTTTTACTTCCTATTTAAAAATGTTCAACCTTAATGTATGTGAATTCCTTGACTACCATCTTGCATCAGTTTCCTAGCAACCTCTCATACAGCAACATACACCATAGTGGATGCACCAATGGATTTCCCATTAGCTAATGGTACTGTGTGTGATACAGCGGTAGGTATTACATTGAATAGGGTTAAACTGATTATTTTTCTTTGCACTATAATACATATGCATTGAAAAGAGAAATATTCTATTATTTCATCATGTTTGTGTCATCATATAATATTTTAACAATATAATATTACATACAACACCTTTACTTGGGGTTTGAAGTTTTAGACACCCATATAAGGCATTTGGAAAATGCAGACACCCGGTATAGGGCATTTGGAAAATGCAAAATAAATAAATAAAAAATTTCTTTTGGCTGTTGGTCAGTGGTTTCATTGCCTAAAAGAACACATAATGTCTTAATGAGAAAAAAATGGTTTAATATATCTATTGAACCCAAGTAAAATATACCATTTTTCTGACAAAAAGGGGCTTTTGGGCTTCGAGGTTGCAAATAACATTCAGTTTCTTGAAATACCATAGTGGTTATATTGGATACATTTTGACCATTACCAAACTTATAAATTTTGTGACTTCCGCATTTGTAGGCCATTGGGGGGGACCCTTAAAGTTTCCGACCCCCATGTGTCTATCACCCATCCCTATTCTAAGATGCAAACACAAAGCAAGACATGGGTACCATATATTTAATAGTGAAATATAACACAGTTATTGCCTTTTTAAATCACACAGAATTTCACCTCTTACTATGAGCCATGAATACCACAGCACGTTGCCAGTTCCAATCCTACAAGGAGATGATTACGCATAGACCTGCAGAATCTACAACCATAGGTTGTTCGGCTGGTAACTTGTGATAGTTGCGGTCAAATCCAATTTGCTGGGCATTGGCATCTACTATTTGGGCCTTCACTAAGCCAGGAGATATCCCAGCCTTTCCTCTATGAAGTCATTCTGGAGAGCAATAAGTAAAAAAAGTAAAAACTTGGAGCTAAAGTAAGTCTGACTTCAAATGAACAAAAATATGTCTTGAATAGATTAAGTGAGTTTGCAACATGTTTGACTCTCAGTAATTATTCTTTCAGATGTTAAAATTGCATTCTGCATAAGTCTTCCACAGGGGATGTATGGATTACAAATGGAATATGCCCACTGGGTAACTACATTTGCATACACACTCCCTTTTTTTCTGGGATGACTGCATTAAGTCTCCACAGGGTGAGTAGATTGCAAATGGAATGCCCATTGGGTAACTAGATTTGAAATAGTACTCCTTTTTTTGCTTTTCCCAAAACAAGTTTTTCCCTATATAGAGATAGATCTAGTTGGTTCTTTTCGGGCAGACTTACTTAATTGTGTGTGTGTGTCCGCGCATTACTCACGCAAACAATATAGCGTAGGGAACAAAAATAGCCACTCCGCCAAACGAAAAACTAGAAAACGGTAGAAGTGAAAATCAATCAAAATTTTGATTTAAAAAAAAAAAATTGGATGGCACTGTGGCAGCAAAAACCAATGTTGGCAGGGATGAGAAACTATAGGAATTTCAAGCCCATCTTTCACCCGGGAGGAAAAGTTTGGCCGCGTCGTATTAGTTAAGTTGGGAAGGAGGCAGAATATTTGGCCAAAAGATTCACCCTTTTTCATGAACGAACTAAGATAATCTAGGGTCTTTCATGATTCTAGAGTGCAAAGACTTTGGCGTTCCTTCATATCCAAAAGCCCTGGCGCTCAAGTCAGTAACATTCCAACTCACCTGTTACATGAATACATTTGAAGCAAATACGATTAGTCAGAATGTATTGAGATGTAATGTACTATTATGAGTTTTACATTTAACCTGAATGATCATTACAGCTCAGAATTGCATTTTCCTCTGGACTATGGGACGACATGTTTCATAGATTTCGCGTGGAATTTTACTTTTCACATCCACTGCACATCCCCTCATTCAAACCAATACCTTGGGAAAAGTAATAGAAGGTGACACGATGGTTGAATCTATAAATAATTTATTTTACTTGGCCTTAATCACAACTGGAAGTAAATAGCCCAAATAACACCATCTCTCTTTATTTTAATAAGTGATGATTTCAGTATTTCTGGGCCTGGTCAGGCCATCAGAAAATTAAAGCATGCTAATTTTTCCTTTCTAGAGGATGATTTACGATAATCAGGCAAAACCCGCAAAAGTATAGGAGAAGTATAGGTTCCAATTGGGACAGGCCATTTTGTTATTTTCCCCGCCGAACGAGTTTGAAATGAGCATTGACCGTTCGTTCCATTGTATGCCGTTTCACTTTCGTCCGTCTCCTGTGATAAAAATGTTAACCCACGTTGTAAACGATTTATCTGGAGTTCCGTAAGGGCGACAATGATGACCTTAAATTGTGGAAAGAAGGGGTTGATGAGTTCACGACATGATTAGATTGTGGCCGTAAAATATTGCTAATTAAGTATCTAATTTGCATATTGACAAAATTTTCTGCAAGGCCTGTTTACAGGGGAGTTCCGTAAGCGTATAATGATGTAACTGTTTGGAAGGGAGCAGGCTGGAAAGAGTTCTCGACCTGATTAGATTTTGGGGCAATTGAGTATTGCAATGGAGTATGCAAATGACAAATTAATATGCAAAAATCAGCGTAATTGGTTGTGAGTCGTTTGGGGGACCCCCAAATAGCTGGTGACGTTACATTTTTTTCACTCTTTTTAGAGTTAACTTTGCTGTAACAGAGCTATCCTCCTCAGTCAAATTGCACCATGTTTGGGCTCATTATAGAGACTGATTATTCTTATTTCAAAATAGCTTTACATTAGAGTGATTCTTGTTAATTAAGTGAAAAATATTGCAAATGTTAACGAAGATAAAACCTGGTGGATTTAAGCCGTTAGTGGATAAGCGGTATAGTGTAATATGTACAATCTTAGGAGAAAGAAAACTAATAATTAAGTAGTTTTTTTGTTTGTGTTATTATGTACAAGCAAATGAGTCTTATATGAAAGCATAAATGTTATTTATTAACTTCTAAAAATATGATTTATTATCCTATTGCATCCATTTTATACATTACGAAATGATCCAAAACTAGTGCTTTTTTTGTGCTCAAAAAAGCCTCAAGACACCCCTTATGCCACATTAAAAATTTCGGGGCGCCCATGCTAGTAGCGGTCCACGCTAGCATCGTACGACCATCACTATCGCCACTGCATCCAGGATCCTTTGCCTTTTTGGTCTCAGTTCGGGCACCATGTTGAATTTTTATTGGGATATTTTTATACATAATTTGTTCCCCATTATCGCATATTTATTGGAGAATATATTTATATATCGCATCTTGGAGGATGTTTTGACAACTACATGGTCATCGGAGCTTTGGTGGATGACGTGTTGATGAGGTTGTGAGGATTTTTCAAGATTGGAATTTGGAGAGGAACAGGAAAACCAGAAGTCGGAAGTTCAGAATTCGGAAAGATCAGGCATTCGGAACATGTTGATATACGTATTATGTATTATCCCTTAACATGGTTGCCCCGCGAGCATCAGGCCGGTTTTCGCGTCGCTCGTGTTCTGGGGGGGGGGGGGGGTATTAAGTGGGCTTATTCCTTGGCCAGGTTTTAGCTCCCCCCTTTGTAAGTCAACAATTTGACCGCCAGGGCACGTTGGGGAAATTGTGTGTCCCCGTTGGTCGTGTCTGATCCATTGCATTTATTATATTTGTTTTTTCTTCGACCTGTTATAGCCCTAGCGTGCTCAACCCATTATCTTTTTTTTCTCGGTATTTCCAGCTCGTGCCGAGGAATCTCTAATTTTTCTCAAGATTTGGGGGGTGCCCTGTGTCTGTCTTGGTCTCGTCCACCTTGTCTCCTGGCCTATACTATTCTACATTGGATATCCAGGTTCTCGGCACGGGTTAATTACTATATATACATCCGCTGCATGTTAGTCTTACTTTTGAGGTTGCAGAAAGAGGTCTTTACCGTGCCAATCCGCCAGAGTTTGGAGGGTTAGGAGTTCCTTCGAAAGCCAAGACAAGAACCCTCATGAACTGGTGTGAAAAAACAACAAAAAAGTTGCTGTTATTGTTCAAGAGAAGGAACTGGATATATATACACTAGTTTGGTCAGAATTCCAGAATCCAGGAATTTGGGACGAATTAGTGTGTATATGGAGAGAAAAGACAAGATGATTTAAGGCCAAGGCTAAACAGTTCCATCTCCGTCCAGGGCATCTACCTCCGGGTCAGTGACCAGCGATTGGAATCTACCCAAATATTTCTACCAAGCCCAGACCAATTCAAGATCTACCGTTGATTATAGTCTCCAGGCGTTACTACTACCGTGGTTGCAGAGGTTACATAACAGTTTATAGGCCAAGTTCGCCCAGCCACACTATTTTCTTATGAAGATAAAGGGCTATTGATTGATGTTGAATCAGAGGGATAAGTGAATTACTTTCGACTGGCTAATCATCACTCCTTCCTTCCATAGTGAATTGGAAGATTATCAACGGTTGAGTAGTACGACGATGCCGCCTCTCTACAAGTTAAAGTAATCTAACCTGGCTTATTGTACCGGTGGGGTTACCGGTTAGACCGACGGCTTCAAGGCTATCTACACTTGAGTTATCCAGCTGCGAATTGATGTATTCAACTTTGAGATACTTCGCTTCGGTCCTATGATTCTCTATACGTGAGCAGTCGGACTGTCACATATCTCCGTAGAGCAATGGATAATAAGCCGCTATCAACGGCATCCGTGGTGATGATATTGATGATAGGTTCTGAGTAAGCAACCGTGGGGTAGCAGTCAATAGAGCCATAGGCCTGTTAAGACTATTTATGGTGATAGAGAATTGGACAACGGTAACGGTGGTACCCGTAAGACCGGAGGTGTTTGCGTGGTTGGCTCGATAGATTGTGTGATGATGTTAGAGAAAATAATTAATGAGTTCATGATTATTCTGAGTCTGTTTCTACTACTTGACGGACCGTTGCTTCACGTCCCGTGGTTTAACTCGGTTCCATGTACTGCAAGAACCGCCGATGTTTAGTTAATTTAATGACGGTCATGAGGTAGTTCTACAAGTTAATGAGTCTTTCAACGGCTGATAGTGTGAGTTAGATATTCTTCAACACGAGTCAGAGCTTTTCCTCCACGGACTCCGAGGAAAAGTTAGAGCTGTCGATGCAGAGGTTTTTATTCAAGAAGAGAATATTCTTACTCCGCCTTCTTTCAGGAGTACAGTAGTTTTACAGTCAGCCTGTCCGTCTGCATAACCGATCGCTGGGCTGTTAACGTGGTTATTATGTTGAAAGTGCGGTCAAACGTTCTTTTTTTTCCGTCGAGCTAACCGTCGGGCCGTCAACATTGTTTCCGATGTAAACGCTTCTACCTTCCCTCCGTAGAACCAAACCGTCTTATCTAGTCAACCATCGGGCGGTTGTTCTACCTATTTAACCGTCTTCTCCGTCTTCCTACAGTCTAGTCAAGCGTCGAGCCGTCTTCGTCGGCTTTCAGAAATGTTTCTCCTCTCCCGTTCACTCATCTCGTACCAGAAAGGTGAAGATTCCTGTTCCTTTTGCTTTAGACGCACGCCGACTCCAGAGGTTGTGGTTAGTATGCAGTCTTCGGAGGAGATATTCTGTGGATTAGTAGTGTGTTCTCCGTACGAGATAGCTGTATCGTTAAGAATTCTTTATCCACTCCGCCTAGAGGGTTTCATTAGAGTGTCGAGTAGCAAGGAAAGACATCAAGATTCTCCTAGCTCATTATTTATGAATGTTTTAGAGGCTCCTTCGGATAGTTCTTCACGTCGGGGATTCAAGTTCTATGATCGGAAGGATATTTATGGATCAAGACATAGTGATGACTTTTTTTATATCTTTATACTAAAGATCCAGATCCGACTATGTTATTAGGAAAGGAAGTTTCTACTCCGACGGGAACGTTCCTCTGAACAATGACATAGCCTCTTTTAGTGATCTTTTATAAGAGTTCAAGTTGCATGATGTTTATGATTTTTCGAAATCAAGACGTAGATGATGATGTTTCTTCATGTAGGTTTAGAAATCTATAGCTTGCAAGAGTAAAGTTATGTCTGCCTCCCAGGATTGTGAGCGGAAACTTAAAGTGTGATGTATGACGATATCTTTAGAAGTAACCTATCCGGATTAGTGTGTTTATTCTTTCATGGACTCATTTTTAAGATTCATCACAAAAAACTATGAGCCTACCTCAGCTCAGGGACAGCTCCTCTTCTATTGAAGTTCAAGCTGAGATTTTCTGAGACTACTCAACCACTCTTGGCTAATGCTACTCCAATTCATTGCAATTTCTAGTCGAAGTATTACAGTTTAGAGCGCACTGGTGGAAGTTGGGTAAAGATTCTGATTTGATAGAGGATACCAAACTGTGAAAGATTTCCAGATTTTGGTGCGCCTATTCGAGTCGGCTCTTCTTGAAATGTTCCTGTTCCTGGCTTGTCGGATGTTTTGGTTCATCGAGTTTTGAAATGTGATTCGACTTTTCTTCAAGATACTTAGTCTACAGTTCTGCTCAGCTGCTAAACTTTACATGAAACAGTTGGTGAAACCTCTTATTCCTGTGCTGATCTAGTCAGAATATTGATGAGTTCTGAAGTCTATTGGAAAAGTTATCAAAAAACTCCCCTTCTCAGATGGATCCCTGAGTCTTCGATAATTTCGAGTTCATCAAGGTTCCTTTGGTTCACACTCTTTGCTGGGATAGGATGAGTCTGATGAGAAGACTTTAGTTAGCCGAAGTCCATGCACCATCAGGTGGGGTTGAAGATGGTTCTCCTAGTATATATGGGAATAGCCCAGGGGGTAAATTCAAGCAGAGACCAGGCCCATCAGCTGGAGTTGAAGATGGCTCTTCTACGTATAATATGGAGTAGATGGAGTTGATTCATGAGTGAACGAAGATGGTAATCTTGACATTGGTACAGATTGCCCCGTGATGGTTTGAGTACATCGAGTGTAGCCGTACTGTCTAAAGTCATCTTATGAGCATTTTGTTTGAGCCTCTTGTGGAGCTGCTTAAGACGCTATTGAGAGATGTTCGTTTTTCTATGACAAATATTCATCAAGTTCCTGCAAAGCCTTTTCAAAGTTTGCTTCGGAAGCCAGAATGCTGTTGATGCTTTGAACCTTACAGACAAAGAGGTTCTTGATTCTCCTGAGGATTGGGATCTCTTGGAGGACAGTGGCGTAGCTTAGCTTCTCAAGAAGAGGATCGTGTCAGCGGTAGATCAAGCGGTCAAGAAATTAACCACTTGGAGTCGAAGGTTTCTACAGACTTAAACCTTTTTGATTATGGCTACCAGAGAGGGGCTTACTTTTACATTATTCCTGCAAAAGAGGAAACAGGGGTTCTTTTCGGAAGTCGTATTTACACTATTAAGGGCAAGCAAATTCAACTATAGAGGCTCCAGACAAGTATAAGAAGTTATCCTTTCTCTCCAGTCTTAGATGCGTCTGAGTGGCGATCGTGAGGAAGGTTAACTGATTCTTACCTACCTATGACCCCAGGGGGGGTCTAAATCCTCTTCCCGGGTTAGCGGTCGAATCCTCAGATCATGTGTTTGCAGACTTTTCAGAGGTTCTTACCATTCAGAGTTTACCACTCGTCGGACGATGTTGAAAGTCAGATATTGTGTTCTACTCCTATGCCAAAAGAGACTTCAAGGCTATGATTCTAGAATAAAGTGAAGGAGTTATTTAGGAAAAACGGAAAATATTTTCCAATTTATAAATCTTTGAAGGTTCTACTCTTCCTAGATCCGAAGGGAACAGGGAGGATCTCTAACAATCTTAACTACACTCCCGGTACAGATTTATTCGTCCGAGGAACTTTCAATGAAAATCATTTCAGCTGGTATCTAGGAGGTGGTTTAGGCTGGTTCGCACAACGTTGAGACTTAAGGATCTAATCCTGTCCTGTTTTTCATTCATAAACTCATGCTTCGCTTCCATTCGGACAATCTTAACCAGTTTCGAGTAGTTCTGACATTCGGTCTTTCTCCTGCTCCCCTACCTTTACAAGATTAGTAGAAACAGCAGCATAACATCTGAGACGGAGGGTATCAGATATTCGTCTAGTTCGACGATGCTTATTGTAGCACCAAAAACAAGTTCTAGTCTGAAGTAGTTAACATGGTTATAAGATGGTGAAGGAACTGGGTTGCAGGACTAAATTAAAGATTTCTAACCTCTCCCCGAGTAGTTGTGAAGCTGGAGTTTTCTTGGAGCACATCTTAGATCTGATGAAATTCAAACCTTTTCAACTGAACAGAGAATTGCAGAATTTTAGATTGCACATGCTCATTATGACGAGAAGTTCATCTCCAGCTCATCTATGGTTCTGCTGCTAGGATTGATGCAAGCTTGTAGACTTCTACCATTCGGCAGATTGTGGTCGGAACTTTTCCAGCTACACCTTCGGAGTTTCTACTAATACTACTGTCAGGACCTATATTCACCCAAGTCCTTGAATACTTAAGTTTGTGAAGATATTTCGATGGTCGCAAAACTCTAAGGTCATATGGTGGTAGGTAATTTCAAGAACTTCACCACCAAGTCATATTTAGGACAGATTCTTCGATGACAGGTTAGAAAGCATGCATGAGGTCACACAAATTTAAGGGTTGTGGTCGAATATTATAAGAAAGCCCCACTTATATGACTAGAAGTTGCTAACGATATGTTGCACTTAAGGCAGATTCAAGAGTCGTATCTGGGAAATCGGTGTGAAATGAAAATCAGATCGATTATTCCACTGTAGTGCCTCGTTAACCACCAAGGAGGGAACAAGAGTATCTCAGTGTACTATGATTTTCCGCCACCTCTCTTGGTGCCAGAATCATTTATTACCCCGAGGCGGAACATCTCACTGGAGTTATCAATATTTCGTAGACAGTTTTTCCAAGGGAGGAAAGTCAGCCACAATGATAGCTTACTCGGAATCTACTGTGGAGTGGGCATTTCAACAGTCATAGTTACAGATGATTTTTTCTAGATTTACACAGGCCATAGTAGATCTGTTTGCAGCATGACTATTTCAAACTCCCAAAACATACTGGAAAGTATGAAAAATGTGGCTGGCGGACGGAAAGCTGGGTGAGAGACTGCTTATTATAAGTTGGGTCAATCTGATTGCTAAATTTATGGCAAAGTTTTAGCAATCAAGGTCATGCAGGATGCTGTTATAGCCCTTTTGGTCGTAAGGTTTGGATTTTAAGGATGGTCAGTTTATTATGAGGCTCATCCGAGACGGTTCCTGTAAGGCCCAAACCTGCTGGTTAATAATGAAAATCGATAGAGTGACGCTTCTAGGATAAAATCCCTATATTTGACTGTGTTTGTATCCTTTCTCAAGCTCGCCTTCTAATGAAAGTTTTTTATGTAGAAGCTGCCTCCTTGGCAGCAGATGCTAGAAGGAAGTCAACCTCCCATTATTTACTATAGTAGGACTTCAACGCTTCGACGTATGGTTGATGAAATTCTAAGTTGATCCACATACAGCGTCTGTGGGCGACGGGACTAAATCGGACTCGGAACTAGCGTCGCCAATCATCGTATGTATCACCCGGCAAGAAATATTAAATGAAGAGGGCCCGTATTTAATGTTTGAGAAACAGACACAAATTAAGATATTTATTTGGTCAGTTTCGAGAAATACAATAACAACCGCCGGACGGTTTTGTCAGCAGTTTCAACTTTTTGGGATCGTGCAGTCGCTGGCTTTAGTGCACGTACTCGGAAGTTAGTGATCAACAGCTCACCTCGGAAAACTATGCCAACGAGGGCTGGCGCGGTTGGTTCTGAACGGGAATACTGGGGAATTTTTGTAGCCAAAACACAGTCGCTCGATTTTATACCTCGGCTACATTTTTCCAGAGCTTCTAGCGTTTACTGTGTTGATCCTGAGAATAAACATCGTTGTCCAGTGAGAGCATTCGAGATTTTTTACCTGCACTCTACCTTCTTAAGAAAAATCTAAGGATTCCTAAATTTCTGACCAAAATTTTTCACCTTACCTTAAACCAGCAGCAAAGCAAACATTATGACGCTGGGTCACTTTCCTCATCTCTGACGCCTTTTTTAAAGTGAAAGCCTCTTCACTGGACAGTAACATCGCCAGTAACCCGCATGCTTATGAAATTTGAAGTTAGGGCAAACATCTCGGGTTTTGCACTTAGGAGTTAACATTTACTGGCATTATGGAAGCAGGCAGGAGGAGGATGCATACATCGTTCCAGAATGTTTGGATGAAAGACGTCCTTATAGTTTTAAAATTGTGACCAAACCATCCGTCAGCAAGCAGTCAGAGTATGAAGAAGGATGCTAAGCATCATTACCAATGCTCATAAGGTGAGGAGATGCCGGTATATATTTATCAATTTATTGTATATGCTTCGAAATAGAGGTGCTATATGATTATCATGATATATGGATATGGATGTACATTGGGGCAAAAATTATTCTTCCATAGCAAGTCAATCCATGGCGTGAAACCCCGTGGCAACTGAGACTACCGGCTCCCACTTCCTCCACCTAGGGACCAGTGTGGCAGTCATGCACTAGTTGGTCATTCGTAATGTTAAAAATGGATGAAATAGTACCAAAATGGTGAAGTTATTCTATTTCTAAATGTATTACTTACGAATGATCCAACTAGTAACCCCCATCTAGGCCCTTCCCCGCAAGTTGAGCCTTGGGGAAGGTACAAAAAGAGAAAAGATCATGGATGCAGTGGCGATAGTGATGGACGTACCGATGCTAGCAAGATCGGAAGAGAGAAGAGAAGGAAAAAAAATAAAAAATTTTATGAATTTTTAATGTGGCATAGGGGGTGTCTGATGGCTTTTGAGCACAAAAAATGCAATAGTTGGCCATCGTAAGTATACATGTATATATAAAATAGAATAACTTCCCAATTTTGGTGATGAGATACTTCCATGTTCTGTACTTTGAAGTGACAATATAATGTTGCCTTAAATTATTAACACCTAATTAATAACATTCAGGCAAAAACGGCCTGGCGTCCATTATTATTCAATATCAATTGTACATAATGTGATCAAATGTTCAAGACAAGAGCAATTCATTTCTTGGCTACTTTGTGCAGAATGTTTGTTACAGAAGGTACAATTTCTCATTGTAAATATTTCAATATTTTATTACGTACTGACCCTAGTAAGTCACCACCTGTTTTAACTGACATCACTTTGAATTTTGGGGTGGGATTAAAATGGATCTCCACCACCCTAACATGAACACATAAGCAATCAACATTTCAGCCGTTTCAGAGCTAAACTTATTCCAGATATCTTCATGTGTCAAATAAGTAGTTGGTGATAAACAAGGCCTGTAAATGAACTGAAGTAATGACCTATAATTTTGTAAAAAAATCACTAAGATAATACTACCAAAACATAATGATGGTAACCAAATTGCATGTAATCTATTGATTCCACAAAAAACTTATTGGTGGGATTATAATAGGATTTCTGCTATCTTCATATTCTTTCCAAACTAGGGGGTGGGATTACAATCGAGTATGGGACTATACTCGGGTCTATGTGTATTTTATTAACTATTTAATTAACATGACTAATTAGGTTCTAACTGTCCCTGTGCTAATATCTTGTCCGACATGAAATAGCAAATAAAATGTACCACCTTTTTTTTTTAAATAACCCAATTTTGAAAATTGTTTACTTAGTGCTCTGAATTGAATTAGAGAGCACTCCAACAACTTATTGTTAGATCCTTAACCTGTAGTGTTCCACATTAAAACTGCCACTTGGTTTTGGGTTCTCTTTGCATCCGCTGGATTAGCTTATTACTCAAACTTAAACTCCACCTCCTACCAGGGGTTTTGAAGATCATTACTCAAGTTGGCCCACGGACACATGACACGTTGTAAAGTACATGACGAATGACTATGCCAACACCTCTAATAACACTCCAAATACCACGGTTATAAAGTCTTTATGTTCTTTAATGCTTGCAGTTACCTATCACTTCTCATTCCTTACTATATTATGACTGTAATCCTTTCTATCTAAACGCCCTTCTCTCTTCAAAGCAGAAAAATGAAGTTGTAAAAGACGCTTTTGTCCACCAAACTTTTCATATGCAAGCGCCATGTTGAGCCTACCCACACATAATCGGTTCCCACTTAGGTGTTTTGTTTTTCCTTGAAGTCCTCTCTGGACCCCATAGATTTCAAAATGTTAGCACTTATCGAGACCAGCTTCCAATGTTTTTGGGCTTATCCGTTTCCAAATACATGGGTGCGCAAGATTCCTGATTTCTATTGTGCCTTTTTGGTCAGTTGGTGACACTTTGATGTATCATTATTTTCCTTATTTTAATGTCAACAGTTGGTTTTCTGTCAGCCCAAATACAATAGTAATAAATAGCCATTGCCATAAGTTGTGATTGGTTGTTCCCACAATAAGCAATCTTTTGAATGCTTGCATTTAGCAGAAATTTTGGTATAAATTTTGCTTTTGAGGCTTGGATAACATATTTTTTGCCTTTCGGAGTCTTAGAATATGGGGTCCAAGTGGACCCTCATTTTGGGTTACTCAATCTGAATTTATTGCGTCCAGTGAAAATTCTGTATGTCATTTGACACACTCAAATCTACTACGCGGGAACCCTGCCCGCATTGAACCGTATGGCTCGGGCTTAAAGGGTCAATTCCCGATTTTGATGCGACTTGCGCAAAATAAAGAAAATTAATTCCAAAATGAGGTTTGGACATTACTGTAGCACATTCGCCATGAGTGACAATTTTTCATACACGTTCTGATTTGTGTAGATCAATTTTTGACAACCCTATACTTACATTCCCCCAAGTAGACACTTCCGTTCCACCCTGTTCCCCTGCATTGAATACTTATTTCATATGTTAATAACATATAACATTGTCCAAATTTAAAGTTTACCTGGCTATACTAATTTAAAATCTATTTTCATACACTAATTTTACTGTGCCACATATTAGTATCAAGAGAATATTTCAATACTTGTCCCACAATTCAAATTGCTTCCAAGGGAGATTTTTGTACAGGTACTGATGTGGGTCGTTAGTGATGAACATGGCTAAATTGACAGTACTGATCACAAAACTTGCATTTTAAAGAGTCGTTTCATCATCTCTAACTATCCCATGTCAACCCTGTACAAAAACATTCATGGAGCAATGCATTGTGGGAAGCTTACTGATATTTTCTCTTATTAGTATCCATCTAAGTTGTTACGACACCCTGTATATAACGCTCTCTATTGACTAAGTTGTTTTATTTTTTTGTTTTTGGACTCCAACTGACCTGTATGAAAGAATATTTATTAGAACATTTTAGAAAAATTAACAGAATGATATACTGCACAATATTTAACTTAAATTTAAAATATATACTTTTTTTGTCACACCACCCTGCATCATATTCGGTAATTGTAATAGTAAAATTATAACATTTTTCCGAAGGTCCTTTATGCTCTGTTAGACCCTGACGTTAATATTTGAAATATTTCATGACAGTAAAGAATGGAAGTAATACCATATAATTGTAAAATTGTGTGATACCACCCTATATGTTTTCTTACACACCTGTATATCAACTCAACCCATTTTAGCACTTTGGATTCTTTGAATAAGCTTCAGCAAATGGTATGCTTTTGGTGGGTGATTCTGTTAATTTTTCCAAATTTATTAGTCTAACCCTACAAAGGAGGCTAAATCAAAATTTTGGTCTTTGTAACCAAAGGTACCCCCACCATTACGACACATGACCCATTGCTATATTTTTGAAACGGTACATAGGATACTCAAAATTCCTGCGTGCATGAAAGCCTATTATGGGGCACATTTTTTTTTTTAAATTTCAAAGTATGTGATCTATGTGGCTTAGGTTATGCAAATGAAGCTTGATTAAATAGGCGTAATTGCTGTATCTCAAACGGTACATCGGATAGGCAAAATTCCTTCGCTAATGAGGAATGCTATGTATAGGGGGAGGGGGTGGGGTGTTGTTGTGGCGGGGTGTGGGGGAGGCGGTTGGGTATTGTGGGGGGGGTGTTGGGGAGGGGTGGGGGTATGCAGGGTGTTGGGGAGGGGTGTTTGCAGGGTTGTTGGGGAGGGTGGTGTGTTGTCAGGGTGTTGGAGAGGGATGGGGGTTGCATAGTGTGGGGGAGGTGGTTGGGGGTTGGGAGTTGTTGCGGGGGTTGGAGAGGGGTGAGGGTGTTGTGGGGTGTTGGGGAGGGGACAATGGCGGGTTGCCAGGGTCGTTGGGGAAAGGTATGTGTGTTAATGTACTGGGGTGGGGTGGTGAGAGGAGGTCTTGAGGAGGGGTGGGTGTTGCTGTTGAGGGGGGGGGTGTTCCAGATGTTGGGTGGGGTTGGATTGTGAGGGTGTTGGGGGGAAAAAGGGGGGTGTGTGGTGTTGTGGGGTGTTGGGGAGGGGGTGGTTTTTTTTGTGGTGTTGGGGAGGGGGTGGAGGTTGCAGGGTTTGGGAAGGATGGGGTGTTGTAGTGCATTTATCGCATGATGTGATCGCGAATTGCGGCGGGGGGGACATATTTTAAATAAAAGTCCGCCTTGTTTTGTTGGAAATGACAGATGAGTAGGAATGTGTGATATTCAATAAGGCATTGCCAAAATACGAGTACATACTGAATATGGTGCCCAAGAGCATAGTAATTAAGGGTATTACCAAATATCATAGTATCTTGACAAAGTGGTAGTGCTCAAGAGTATCGTAATGAGCATAGGCAGTTACGTTCTTTATGCAGAATGTTCACTTCCACTCTATTTCAATGCTTCTGACCCATATTTCTGATATTTGACTGCTAGAGGGCAGTGTTGCAGTATTTAAAGCACCTAACGTGTGACTTAGAATGTAAAACCACTTTAATCTCTGATGTGTCTGGCTCATGTTTGCTGTTTGATATTTGTGTACACTTTTATTATATTGATAACAATTATTAAATTATATAACTGTTGCCAAATATGATTGAAACTTATTTCTAGTTATGGTTTGTTTTATGGTTAGTGACATATTTTAAAAAATGGTTTAGCTGTATAATGCATTATATAATGCAGTGAAGTTTTGCACCTCAGAGCAATATATCAAAGCAAATTGACCTGTGTATTGATTTTCATGATTGTACTGAAACAAAACCATGCCAGTCATCAATCTAATTAATTCACAATTTTCTAAAGACTACACTTTTGGTACCAAACTGGAGAATATTTATATCACAACTGAGTACAATGCTTTACAATTATTGTATTTTTATTTTTCAGATATCATTTGGGCTCCATTGCCTTTGGATCTCTTATCATAGCCATTATTCAGATAATTAGGGTTATGCTAGAGTATGTGGAGAAAAAACTCAAAGGTGAGAAAAAGTACTGTACTGAATATACTATGTATTTGTTTGTATATAATTTAAATACAGAATGATTTTGGGAAAGACTTCCATATGTACCCCTCTCGTATATATTTACATGATACAAAATTTATTTTAATTTTGGCCTTGTTTAATCAAAAACGGAATAAAGTGCTAAAATAAATTTTATGTTGCATGTAAATATATGAGAGGGGGTACATATGGAAGTCTTGCCTGATTTTGTTAAAAGTGAAGTCTGCTTTACATGAACTTTGACCTCTATGAGATCACTGAACCATTATTAGTTAGGCCGGACGAAGTATAGAAAACCCGGGGGGGGGGGGGCACTTATATTCAAAAGTGGATATGATGCGTGAACATGGACTTCCGAACGCGTTTTCTTGTTCAAGCATCATATCCACCTTTGAATACAAGTTGCCCCCCCAGGTTTTCTATACTTTGTCCGGCCTGAACTAAGAAGTGATGTCATAGCTATCGCGCTGTCTTAAACGTACGAGTCGCAGTAAGCTGCAGCTGCAATCGCGAGTGTACAAAGTCGGCGTGCGCGATACGCTTGCACAATACCTTTGTTTGTTTGCTCGTATCCACAAGTCATTGGTAATGGCTTTGTGGTGGTGTCAGGATTTGTTCAGCTAGTGTGCAGATCCGGGGCCGCGTGTATCCATGATACGGACGCTCCTAACATGGCCCGCTATTTGAGGCTGGGGCGGATTGGGAACAGTCAGGGGTTTACACCCTACTCTTATTCGACACTGACTGCGATGTACATGTACAGTTGTGACTCTCTGTACACGGGATCGACGGCTTAACGTCCCCTCCGAAGGACGGGATGCTTTCATGATCCATTTGCCCAATTCCAAGTGAACCATGGAGGAGAGCGGTATTCTGTATTTAATCAATAGCTGGTATACAGATCAAATCCAGTACCCGAATAAATCCCAGCAAGTGCCACGACCCCACCGGGATTCGAACCCGGGAATTTTGATGGTAAATTTGCGCCAGAGGCAAGCACCCTAACCGCTAGGCCACGCTCTCCCACAATACCTGTGTGAAAGCTACAACATCACTCTTTAGTTCAGGCCGGACAAGTATAAGGTGTTGATGTATTTTTAAAAAAAATTTTTAGAAGTTAACAAAATAGTTAAACAGGCTTTATACACCGACCAGTTAACAGTGTGATTTTAAAGAGAGAAATTTTTACACAGATCAGGATTTAGTTTTCACTCTGTAAGTAAATGTGAAAATAATGTGTGTGACCATGGTTAAAATAATATAAGTTTGAAACTGTGCTCCCTGTGTTCCTATTATAGCATTTATCGATATTAATCGATATTTATTAACATTGTATTTCTTTCTCATTTTAACAGGAAAGGACAACGTGGTGGTTAAATTCATAATAAAATGTCTGAAGTGCTGCTTTTGGTGCCTTGAAAAGTTCATGAGGTTCCTCAACAAGAATGCCTATATATTGGTGAGAAGAACATTTATTTTTTTTACTATATAGCAAAGAGGAAAATGCCCCAGGATCAATAAGCTACTCACAGCGACATGATTTTTAATGTTACTAAACCATCACAGAGAAATAACAGTGAGTTCATTTGGATGTCAAAACAGCATCTTTCGCTCTATTTTGATGTAGTTCAAAAAGTGAGTTGTAAATAAAGGGAAAGTCTTTACTGCTGATAGGCTTGTGCACTTGTAATGCATAACTTTGAGCAGCCACCTAAATGAAGCAAAATGATTGTGACGATTTCTTGAAGGCGGCGTAATAATAATTGTCAACCACGCTTTGAGCCTGTGGATTAAGCGCTACATTAAGACTGGTTATATCAATACTCTTTTGTGTGTTTGTCCATTAGATTGCAGTGTATGGTGAAAACTTCTGCACATCAGCTAAAAATGCATTCTTCCTACTAATGAGAAATATTGTCAGGTGAGTGCTTGTCTGGATTAAAGGCTGACTCAGATTGCCCCGAGGGTGGCGCCCTCAATTTTATAACAAATCATGCTTTTTACATAAACATGCTTGTCCACATACTAAACACTGTGAAATAGCTAAGCTCAAATTGATATCCTTCATATAGAAAATCAGGACTTTGTTATAAAATTCCAGATCCAGAATTTTTGTTATGCACAGTATCCTATGGTGACTTTTAGGGGACTATTTGTAATTAATACACACACACACACACAAAATAGATTTTGAAATATCCGAGTCACCCTTTAAGTATCATAATTATGATAAACCAGTAGTGGCATCATAGGTGGAGGATTCACATGAATGGGCAGAACATCTTTTGGCCATAGTTGGTAGAATTAACATGTGGACATGCATGTACTATTTTGCAAAAAAAAAGTGTTTTCCCAAAATGTTTATTTTAACATATAACATTTCATGGTCCTTCCAAAGGAACATTTTGCACAACTCATCAGGTGAATAGACCATTATTAAATTGAAAATGAAGGTGCAGCAATGTGTAAAAATTCAAAGCAAGTGTTTGAACCCAAATTTGAATTTGTGATTTTTCTGAAGAGTTGACTGTCTAATAATTGCAGCCAATTGGTAACCTATTTTCTTTTTTTTCCTTCAGAGTTGCAGTGATCAATAAGATCACAGATTATCTGATATTCCTAGGAGAGCTGTGTGTGACAACTTTAGTTGGTGTTGCTTCATTCTTCTTCTTCACAAACCAGATTACATTTATTGGAGAATATGTTTTAGTTCCTGAACTCAACTATTACTGGTTTCCTATCATTGTAAGTGTGCTTAAAGGCACTATAAGTGATTTGCTAAATCAGAAAAATAAAAGAAAATCATCAAAAATCAGATTTTTGCATTTCTGTAACAAGTATAGGTATCCCAACATACCTTACAAGTGCTACGAAAGCAACCTAGTAAGGACAAAATAACCTAGTAGGACAAAATCATACATTTAGTTATTACTCTCCATACAGACACTTACTACAACACATAATTGAATGGAGATTCGTATCTTTGAGCACTGATGTTTTCTTCCTTTTCTGTTAAGTTTTCAGTTGGAAAAAATAACTTAAGAGAATTCTACAGACTTGTCCTTCCATTATAAGCTATTTCTGCAAATTTCAAATATTTTGAATTTTTTGGTGAATCACTGATAGTGTCTTTAATGCAGTAGATTTAATGGTGCTGTAGACTTGTGTTAATGAACAGTAAATGACACTAATAAGGATGACAAGAAGTGGTTCATTTGGTATAAAAATAAACTCAGATTATTGGTTTTATCTTATTGAGGTTTTTTGCAGCGTTTATGGAACCCTTTTGAAAAATATTTCCTCAATTGTCTCTCAAATAACTATAATAAATTTCTGTCTTTTGTATGAGAAATGCAGCAAAAAGGTTTATATCTTGTTTTGACATCCGACAGAAGTCAAAGTTCCATATTAATATAAATGTTAGAACTATGCATTACTGTGTTTAAAACATCACGCTCGTAATAGCAAAGTTCTACGAACATACCCGAGCCCATGCTAGTTTGAACGCCATATTGAAAATGTGCACAAATCATTGTGGCTAATTTTTGCAACGGTAAACTTTCTGAACTAAACACATGCCTGACGAGCATCATTTTATATTTTATGTTCACCAAAATCAACAATAAAGTGCATTTTCCATTCTGTGAGGTTTACCTAGTAGGCAGTGACTATTTATACATGGCTTACATGACTTAATATCTGTGGATATTGGACTAACAGTGTGTAGTTCGAGTTATAGATTACGTACACATCTATTCAGATACCATAGCAAGATCACGGTGCATTATTCAATGGATTGTGTCTAATAAAGCTGTATTTTTAAAGCATAGGTCCTGAGTATTGACAGTTAACTTGACTGCCAATTCTTTGTTTGATTGACTGCCAATTATGCCACAGGTCACATATTGTCATGAATCCTGCTAACAATGAATCAACCATAGCTATATGAATCAATGATAAAAAGCTAACAATTGATGGCGCTATGACATATTTGCTAGTGTACATAAGATATTGGGGACTTGTCTGTTTAAAAAATCTGTAATGCTTGATTCATAGCCAAGGCCGATATGTTTGTTTTCAATAACATTTTCATATCTATTTATAAAAGTGACTCCTTTAATTTAAAAGTTGCTAAATTTTACAAGCTGGTGTATAGTTCTTAATTTTGTTTTTTATCTCTTATCCTGCAGTTAATTTGTGTTGGTACGTTTGCCATTGCAAAGACCTTTTTCAGTGTATATGACATGGCTGTGGATACTTTATTCTTGTGTTTCTGTAAGTATTTCATTTATTTGCCTACCAGTCACTCTGTATACATTGTTATTAATTTTTGTGAAGCGATTGGATCAGGGTGTAAAGTAAATTGGAGCTGGGGTTATGTAGCTCCTTTTAGAAGTTGAAACTCTTGGTTCCTAAAAAATCTCAAGCAGAAGCTAAAACCTTTTTAAGCCAGTGTTTCCAAACCTAGGGGTCGCGACCCCTTTGGGGGTTGCCGGCTCATTTTGAATGGGGTCACAAAGCTAATCCGGGAGCTAAATAAGGTGCATCATAGTAAATCACCACACATTCCATGTTTGCAGGCCCAAAAACGGGTGGAAAATGGTAAAGGTCGCTGTTTAGGGTCTCGTATCACAAAAGCGAATTGGAAGACCCCACAAACATTGAAACATATGTTAAAGTTTCATCGATTTGCAATCAATGTATAATTTGTATACAAAATGTTTAAAATTGCACTTTCAAACCTGTTGAAATGTGGGTGACAAAGTTCATTTTCAAATATATGTGCTTTTTCCAAAAATGGGACAGACCAGTGTAATTATGGTAACTTAGTTCACTAATGTCAATTAAACACCCCAATTGATCAGCATTAAGCAGTCTATGTTGATCAACAAATCAAGTGTTGGGGTTGCCCCAAGCTAATCATTTAGAAATGGGTCTAGTGCAAAAAAGATTGGGAACCATGTGCATGGCTCCTGGTCCATACAAATAGCCAGTGGATCCATGTAGCTCCATGTAAATCCTGTAAACCAGGGACTGCTTTTCAGAAAATGGTCACGTCAGATTTGAATTATCTTATTTCTTAGCCTATCAAGGATGTTTTCTTGACTTTTTGCATCACATAAATGATGAGTAAATGGTATGTAATTGCATTTTTTTCCTTTTATGCAGTGGAAGATCTTGAAAGACATGATGGATCAGCAGAGAAACCATACTACATGTCTAAGGATTTGATGGAAATTGTAGGCAAGAAGAATAAAAAGGAGCCACCCATGATGGACTAAAATGGAGAGGGAATAGTGACACTTAAACCACTCAACAGTATTTTTGAACATGTGAAAGAGAGAAAGAGAGAGAGAGAGTGTGTGTGTGTGTGTGTGTGTGTGTGTGCATGCATGTGCATGAGTGTATGTGTGCACGCATGCATGCACATGAGTGTGTGTGTATGTGTGTGTACATTAATTTTGCTTATTGATCTGGGATATATTGCATTTGTCCCTGTACTAGGGGATGAATGTTAGAATATCTTATTCAAGCTTTTGTATCTTGAAATGGGAACATACAGATCCTATTGAAACATGCTGTGCCTTCTGATGTCCTTTGCAATGTAATTTTAATTCATCTCTGAAGAGTGCTGGAGTCATTTTTACTAAAGGAGTCACATTAAGAATGCAATCAGGGAATACAACACTCACTAAGGATATACTAATCTCATTTACTTAAAGGAACACAGGCACATTTTGAGAAAAGTGTGCCCTCAAGATTTTTCAAAATTGATATTTTTGTATGTACGTGTGTTAGCTCTCAATGAAATGATTAAGTCCACATCAGCTCCTTTATTTGTAAACAATGATTTTGTAAATAAGAGATTGCACCAGGGGCCACTTTTTAATGGCCCCTGGTTGACAGCGATTTCAAGTGAACCAAGAGCCACCATCAGATTGATCATTCTGAAGGTAGTAAGCCACTGTTGCCTAGAAAAACCCTACATAAGTAGCCGCGTTACTACGATCGTCAGTAATTCCTGATTGTGCAAGCTTCCTTGTTTCGATTGGAACCTGGCAAAGAGAAAGTTTTAACGGATGACATTTATGAACTTTTGAAAAATGGTTCATTAAAGATATTAATATATGGGTGCCACTTGTGAAAAATAAGTGTCACCTGGCCATGCAATATAAAGCTGTCACAGGCACTGTTAGGTTTCCAGGCACCAAAAGGTGCCCGTCATCCGCTTTTTTTCACCGTTGTCTACAATAGAGGCTTAAATGTATTCAACCTCAATAATAAAGCTCTAGTGTACTCTATTTTTGTGTAAAAATATATTTAATGTTCTTCCAAGGTCCTAGTCTATCATATGAGAGCAAATTAAAGGTACTATGTATTTTGTGAAAATCATGTGCCTGTGTTACTTCAAGCCACAATGTTCTTAGATTTCTTTTCTCCAATAAGCAATAATATATAACCACAAAATAAGAATAAATACCTGCGGAATGGCTGTGCCTTGCTTTTATGTAATACTTCCATTAAACACTTCAAAAACTGTTTAAAGTGCCTACATCTGTATTCTTTCTATGCTAAAGGTATTAAAGGCACTATCAGTGATTTGCTAAATCTGAAAATCGAAAAAATCATAAAAAAAATCAGATTTTTGTGCATGTCTGTACAAGGTTGTCATAGATACCCTAACATACCCTACAACTGATAAGGTCAAAAGCATCCTAATAAGGGCAAAATTGTATATTTTAGTCATTACTGTCCGTACGGACACTTACTACAATACGTAATTGAACAGAGATTCATATCTTTGAAAATTGCTTTTTTCTTCATTTTCTGTAAATTTTTCAGTTCGAAAAAATAGTTTGAGTATTCTACAGACTTATTCTTCGCCTTTAAAGGTGCAACAAGATATTTCACATATCAGGTGTCCCGAAAAAAAATCGAAAGTACTGATTTTTGCCCTGATGTAAAGCTTTCTATCAAAAATATCCCCACCTGAAAGGATTAAGCTGAGAAATGTTTCTTTCTTACAAAAAATTTGAAATTTCTAATTTCGTATAGGAGCAAATACAAAATTCTGCCTATGTTTTATATTGAAATATAAGCAAATCAAAATCACCTTTTTTCTCTCTTTTAATACATTTTTGTAGCCAAATACAAGGTAGGAAATCTATTGAGTGTCTAATCTATATGAAATTGCTATTATGACACAATATTTGGGTGCCTCAAAATCTCTCGTTACTTCTGCAAATTTCAAATATTTTAACTATTTTGGGTGGATCACTGATAGTGTCTTTAAACAGCATTTGAAGTATGCCTTTAAATGTAATTTGACATTACGTTCATGTGCCTTGTATTCATTCCAGTTGTTTTCAAATCTTGTGTTGACTTTATTAATCAATTCAAGTTTATTCCATCCATCGTTGAGCGTATTTTATTACACATAGATATTTATACCATTGGAATGGAAAGTATTTGTGAGTGAGAGAGAGAGAGAGAAAAGAAGAAAGACTATTTTGTTAAAGGCTGACTCAGAGATTTTGAAATATATTTTGTATAAATAAAAAATAGTCAACTGGAACTAAAGATAGCCACCTAAAATGCTCAATTCCAAAGTTTGGGATGAAACAGAATTTTGTTTTGATGTAGTAAACATTGTGTTGTGTGACAGTACCATCGGAATTACTGTGTAGTGTATAACAAAAATTCTGAATCCATAAGTTTATTACAAAGTTGTGGTTTTCTATATGAAGGACATCAATTTGAGTTTAGCTATTTCACACAGTGATTAGCATATGGACAAGCATTATGTATATGCAAACAATAATTTGCTAGAATTGTATGTGCTACCTTGGAACTCTCTGAGTCAGCCTTTTCAAAATTGTCTTAAACTTGTACTTGGGTTACTCTGTAGAATATTTATATTTTAAACTTATAAAATGGTGCCTTTTATTCAAACCACAGAAATGTTTTTCAAAGGTATGAAAGTGTTATGTTTAACTTTTATCAATAAATATGCATTTTTTTTTTTCCCCCCATGTTATGTATATATGTATTACAACTATTATGATACTAAATTAAGGAGAAAAATCATGCAGTTTGTGTGTATGTGTCTGAACACACTATTTGATTTGTTTTACATACACATTATCTAATATGGCTATTTAACACTCTTCTCGACAATAAAATCTGAAATACAGACATTAATCATTGATCACCCTTAGCCCTGTAAATACATTTTATGTGGCACTGTAGACTCAAAAATGGGTTGCTTAAAATTGAAACAATACATTGGGTAAGGTGATCAATACACTAAGTCCATCTAGAAGTACCCTCGCACCCTATGACTTCCCATCAAGCTCGTCAGCCCAAGACTTATAGCGTTGGTATGCCAGGTGCGTAGGTCAATGGGGGCGCTAAGGTACTTCTAGAAAGACTATGTTTAAGGAGATCATCAATCTCCAAATAAACATTGTAACAGGTTTTTTTAAAGGGATGCTTGTAATTTCTGGTCATTAATTATATTGAAATGCTTCCATAAATGTGTAAAATATGTAGCAAATAATGATACAAAAATACGTGTCTGCGATGATGTAATGTTGCTGTGATGATAAACCTTGTATCTCATTTTTTTAAAAAGATTTCTATATTTTTTGTAGCCCATACACGGGTTAATGTTGACAAACTTTCTATACTATCTGTAAAATTAATCCCAAGGGATCAAGCAATTCCTGTGGTGGAAAAACTTCAATCCCACCGTCACGGTTTGACGCATCATTCTCAATTAGTTCATAGATTAATGAGATAAGGTTTTTGTCATCCCAGTGAGGGACATGATATGGCAAGGTTATGGCAAGCTATTTGTGTAATAAATCCGATAAACTCAGTTTCTTTCGATAAACTCAGTTTTTTCGATCGAAAAACTGAGTTTTTCAACCGGAGTATATTTTATATATATATAAATAATTTATTAATACGAGGTTTTTTCAACCGAATAAAGAGTTTTTCAACCGATAAACTGAGTTTTTCAACCGATAAACTGAGTTTTTCCAGAAAAACTGAGTTTATCGATAAACTCCGTTTTTCAATCGAAAAACTGGGTTTATCGATAAACTCAGTTTTTTCGATCGAAAAACTGAGTTTATCGATAAACTCAGTTTTTTCGATCGAAAAACTGAGTTTATCGATAAACTCAGTTTTTTGATCGAAAAACTGAGTTTATCGATAAACTCAGTTTTTTCGATCGAAAAACTGAGTTTATCGGATTTATTACACAAATAGCTTGCCATGCAAGGTACCTCTTCTCACGCCAAGTAATTTAAATTATTGATAATTATAGAATCAAGCACTTTATCACAGCTTCGAAATGCCAAATTTCGAATAAAAAAACTAGTGCATCATGTCATAGATTAGATCTGGAAAACACCTCGAATTGAGAACCAAAATTCTGTGGCAATCCTGTAAATTGTTTGGCAGTAAATTTAAAATTGTTAACCTTTTAACTAAAGCATAATAATGTAAAATTTTGTGCAGCAGAAATAAGTGCTACTGAAAACTACATTTAAACCAATATATTTTCATTACTTCCACTTTGATCGATAGAAAAATGCAGTATTGATGAATGGCTTTTGTTGGTCTTGTATTGCATTTTAATCAAATATAAAATAGTCTTATTTTTATACCAAAAGAGAGGAAGTATCTAATCAATGCCTACAAAATGTAATTGTCTGGTCATAATGACACTTGTTACTTATTTTTTGTGTAGTCTGCAGGATGGCACATACTGATTGCTTTTGTAGTGTGTGTGTATGTAGTCAAAAATAATGTTAACCCTACAATTGTTTGGTGTATCCACATATATTGATCAATTTTCATGAATGACACTTGGATACAATGGTTCTTGAGTAGTGGCCCACATGTTGGTGACCTCATGTGACCTTTGTCCACATTCACAAACCATGATGGCAGACAACATGTATTTTTAAGAAAAAATCATTTGATTTTCTTGCCTTTTGATCATGTTTTTATACTCTAATTTACACCTACTGCATTAAGCAGAATTGCAGAAATGTTTATAATGAGAAGGAGAGATATAGTTAACATCTGAATGTCAGGGTGTAGTTGTAAACATAATAGCCCATTTGGTGTATACTTGGTTTCTGTTAATCACTAGGGTATGGACCATATTTGCCTTGACTGTAGAGTTTGGGCAGGGCATTTAATCAAAATATGAATTAAGATGTTAACAGGGGTCGAGGGGGCAAGTTCATCATTTTCTGGTGTGTAGTATCATTTTGGCCTGGTGCAAATACAGGCCTTTCAATTTTTTCCAGGCTTGTTTCACTGACACCTTGAAAAGCTGAAGAGGGTTGCACATGGGTGCTCATGCATCATACACATTCAATTTCCATCATTCTTTCCCCGCTTCTTCCCTCGTTCCATTTCCTTTTCCCCCGGCCTTTCCCGCTCAATTTGTCCCTCTCGTTCCGCATCTTTTCTTTCGACCTTTTTTAACTAGACTTTCATCATTTGTTCCTTTTAGCTTGAGCTGAATTTCCTGGTACCCTTTGGTTTAAAAGTTAACATTCTGCATGCTTCAATAAGCATTTGCTGTTTCTCAGTTGGTGTAAAATCTTTAATTAATTGTAGCTCGCCAATGTTTGCCCAATCATTGTAGAGTGCATATATATAATATTGAGGGTTGAAAATCAGAAGGACGTAACTCAGCACTGAAAGAAATATTAAAGAATTTCTTAAATTCTGCTGTTCATAATTAAAAATTGTTCTTTGTTTACTAAAGTTTATATAATGTTGCTTACAGTACCATATATGAGCTTTGAGATGTTTACATTTTGAGTAATGAATTAAATTTTCTTAGAAGAAAATATTAAACATCACATTTCTCAAAAGCAGTATTACAGCAGAATTAAAGAAATTCTTTAATATTTCTTCAGTGCTGAGTTACGTCCTTCTGTTTGTCAACCCTCGATATGTTCTGCAGTTTCAAATCATGTACACCAGACATGCAGTTGGTTGCCTTAATTTTGTGCCTGATTTTGAAGGAAGAATTTGATTTGAAAGTGAGAAGGGATACAATGCAAGATTATCTACACAAGTGTTTCATGATTTTAACATTGTCTTTGTGTATAAAGAGCTTAAGAAATATTAAAAGAATGTTGAAATCCAAAATTTTGACTTTGGGGTCAGTAAACTACCAAAGAGCAATGTCATCAAATAGGGCATACATGCACTCTGATTCATTTGGAAATATTGCTGACAAAATTGTGTGTGCAAAAAAAAAATTGGACATCGACTTCAGGAAACTGAACGTTAACCTCGTTCTTTTGAAAATTTTGTTAAAAAAAAAAAAAATGTTTTATCCTTTTTATTTTATAGGTAATCCGAGGCCAATCGGAGAAGAAAGAGGTATGTCAGCATAATTTGTGTTTTTCTGTCTGTCTGTGCGTATATGTGTGTGTCAAATATTTAGAATAAACTTTTTCAACTTACTGTAGCTTTTTAGTGCAGTGATGGATCAAGTTCATATTTGGTATGCTTATACATTGAGACACCGTGTCTTTTTGGGGAACGAGTCAAAGGGTTCATAGGGGTTACTTCGGGCATTATATGCTCTATACGCATTCTTTGAAACATAATCGGATGACCTGTTTGGGTCCGCTGTCCCTATTTTTTATAACTTGTGACCATATGCAAATGTATATACATGCATTTACATCTGTTGTATTACATAAGTGACACTGTTGAATTTTACATTCCATTTTATTTTGAGTCAATTTTATGTGGTATTTGTTTTAAATGGCCAACTACAGTTGACTTGTACATAACACAATGTAATCACACACATACATCCACCATTCCAAGTTTGATGAACACTCTGTCACTGTATCAAATGAATCCATCAAAAGTTGTCAATTTTGTAATTGTAACATCTCTCTATAAACTCTTGGGGTGCTAGTTTGAATTGCCAGGATATTCCAGCTTTGACACATTTAGTAGCATGTCATAAAGTTTTTATACTCAGATGATATACTGCTTACTTAATATTCATCAATGTATGGCAGAAAGAGGACTGTACAATAGTCATGGGGGAGGCCAAAATGTTTTCGATGTTCTTGACCTAAAGTTTGAGAACTGGCAGACTTTTTTTTTACTCTGCAAAAGTAGACTAATAAGACTGAGGAAAATGCTTCTATGGTAACTCCTTTCCCAATTTATGCACAGATAACAGTTAAATGTTAAATGCCTTGGCATACTCCACTGCTGAATACGCTGCACCAGTATGGAGTCACAGCGTACATTCACACAAGATTGATGTCGTTCTGAATGATGCAATGAGACTTGTTAGTGGTTGCCTTTTGGCAACGCCTGTAGAATACCTCCCAATTCTGTCTGGCATAGCTCCTGCAAATCTTAGGAGGAACCTTCAGACGATCAAGCTCGCCAAGAAATGTGATGAACCTGGTAGTCTAATCCCACCACCAACACCCTTTGAGGATCAGAGAATTCCACGGAATCACTTAAAAAAAAAAAAAAAAAAAAGTATTACATAAGTGACACTGTTGAATTTTACATTCCATTTTATTTTGAGTCAATTTTATGTGGTATTTGTTTTAAATGGCCAACTACAGTTGACTTGTACATAACACAATGTAATCACACACATATATCCACCATTCCAAGTTTGATGAACACTCTGTCACTGTATCAAATGAATCCATCAAAAGTTGTCAATTTTGTAATTGTAACATCTCTCTATAAACTCTTGGGGTGCTAGTTTAATTGCCAGGATATCCAGCTTTGACACATTTAGTGCAGGTCATAAAGTTGTATATCAGATGATATACTGCTTACTTAATATTCATCATGTATTGGCTGAGAAAGAGGACTGAAAATACTCATGGGGCGAGGCCAAAATGTTCGATGTTCTTGCCTAAAAGTTTGAGAACTGGCAGGACTTTTTTTTCTCTGCAAAAAGTAGACTACTAAGACTGAGAAAATGCTTTTCTATGGTAACTCTGTACCCAATGTATGCACAGATAACAGTTAAATGTTAGTCTCTTTTGAGCAGTTCATTACCCTAATGAAAAAAAGGCACTGAACCTACCTGTAGAAAAGTGGAGGACAGCCAAACATTTGTTTTTGTTTTTGCCTGATGGACATAATTCTGACTATTGAAACCATCTTACAGGGCAACTAATTGTGATAGATGATGTCACTTATTGAGGGTATGTAATAGACTGACACGAGTATACCTAACAGAGATCGGAAGCAAAGCTGTGATTCATTGTTAAAAGCTCGAGCGTATCGAACCGGGTCTGTTTCGGCTTGCAATGACTTGGCCACACGGCGGCGCTGTGAGCGCCTTAAGTTTTCTATGAGCTAGGTATCCTGTAAATCGGGCCATTTTACCAAATTTTGTGCTTCAATTCATGACCTAACAAGAAAATACTCGTTCTTAAGACCAGTTCACATTAACACTATGGATTTGGCTATGTCAACAATAGCTTCATTTGCATAAGTCAAAATATAAAAAAGTTCCCGAATTAGATTCCGTTCTGTTCACAAAATCTGAGTTTCCGAAATAAACTGGCCCAAGTTTGTTTCAATTCTCATAAAACTGAAAGATATAGAATTCACATTTCAATTATCTCAGTATATTTTGAAGATATCCAAGAATGTCATCAATACATCGATATTTGAGCAAATTCTACGAATAGTCGACAATTACGTGTACAAAATTGGGGTCATTTCAAGTCATTTCATGGCCTATATGCAACTGTCACTGAGTACTAAACTGTGTTCAAGACTTCAAGAGAAATAACAACCATGTGTGAGCACCATTATTTCAAAATAGCCCGCCAAACTCAAATCTTGAGGTTATACATTGAATTGTATTGAATAACGATCACTGCTTCCCGATCAGTCGAGGGAATTGTTGATTTAACATAACAATACCGTACCAGACACTGTACGCTGCAAACAATCCATTGATTACTTGCTTCGAATCTGTGTTAGGTATACTCGTCTCAGGTAATAGATGGGAAAAGTAAGCCATAAAGGTCATTACATAGTGTCATGCATTTCAAAGTTTGTTTTTTAAAGGTTTCAGCAGCACCGCTCCAGAATTGACTTAAAGCTAAATGAATGCAATATGTTACTCGGGCACATGGAGGATCTTTGTGGACAAAAAAGAATGTGTTATTAGGCTGAAATAGTCAGAGGTGTTGAAAAATAATTTTTTCTTTTTTATGTTAAATGTGATATATACTCTTCATGCGGTGTATCTTTATTGTAAAAAAAATATGATGGTAACATGTTTTTATGATGGTCATTTATGTGAGGTGATTAAAGATTCATGTTAAGCCCTTGCAGCATCAGGGAAGATGATGGCCATAAACTGTTTTGAATTTTGCCTCGGAGCCTCATATACTCTGCGGGTCACTTTCTGTTACATGTATTCAAAACTAAATTTAAAATTATGCACAAATTGTCATGTCTGAACACTTCCAAGAACACAGGGTCATATGTACTACTTCTCATAGTTCATGTCGTGTTAAGGTGATTACATAGTGTATCCGATAGCCGACTCAGAGACAAACCGGCTGGTGTTCGCCGCTACTGCAGGATTTAAGTCGAGCAGTGCTATCGCTCGGAACTACGTCGATGAGCAGCACCGCTCCAAAGTCAATTCAAGTCACTAAATAGATTTTTGACGCGTTTGGGGAAAGAAGGAAGCGCCGTCGGCAGAGAGATGATTATTGGTTGGCGTTTGTCGCTTGGCGTCTCCTATCGATTCTGCATCACAGAGCGCCCATAGCGACATGACGGACAATATGCATGACCTTTAATGCTTAATAAAACAACCCTTGCCTATCTAATTTTTCAGCTTGTTACACAATTATCAATGTACTCTTCATATAATTCCTGATTTATACAAAATACAATGTTGGAGGGGAAATAGTGCAATCTATTTTGCCCGGGTACTGGATACAGGCCTACCCACCCCGAACCGAAGGGTGAGGGGTGGTAGGCCTGAGACAGTAAAGAGGGAAAAATAGTGCAATATTCCCCGACATAGCAGTAGTATTTGTTATTACACCTTATAAATTTATGTGAGATAATTGGGCATAAGAAAATGTAAATACATGAACTAGGGGCTACCGCGTTCCTGCTTGTGAAATTTCTCTTGCCCAAACTTCCTATATGTAATCCAATGTTCTAGATAAGGCTAGGTGCTTAAAATCTTTATTTTTGATGATGTCATATTTATGATTATTTTTGGTCGCACCGCCACTTTTGGTTGGCGAAGGGGGGGGGACTATAAGATGGTTATGAGCCGTCGGTGCGTGTGTGTGGTGTGTCCCTCACATATCTTTGGAACTAAGCAAGTGTAGGATGAGTCCATCTTCGCAACATAGATGTATCTCAAGTAGGGGTTGGGTGGGATAAAAGTGGGTCATGTGGACGTGTGTCAAGGTCAAATTGTGGTCAAAAAATAGGGTCAAAATATGGGCAAAAATAGGGCTAAATCGCTAATAATAATAAAACGTTTTGTAACACGATTCTTTGCATTGGAGCAAGTATGCGTTGTCCATCTTCCGCAACCATAGTGTCACTCAAGTAGGCTGCGGATGAGTTCGGAAGGGGGGCATGTGGCATGTCACAGGCAAATGAGGGTCAAAATAGGAAAAATTGGGTAAATTGCTATAAACCATCGTGTGTGGTTTAGGTGAGAAAAACTTTTGCGTGGGCGTTGTGGTCAAACATTCAGTGCCGAAAATTTTGAGGGTCATTTCAAGGTCATCCGAGGGTCATCCAAGGTCAAATCACTTACATGTGGTAGGAGGATGAAAATGGTGGGTGTGGTCAATTCAACATTCAGTACCAAAATTTTGAAGGTCATTTCAAGGTCATCCGAGGGCATCCAAGGTCAAATCACTAACATGGGGTAGGAGGATGAAAATTGGTGGGTGTGGCAAACTTCGTACCAAACAATTTGCAGGACATTTCAAGGTCATCAAGGTCAAAGTCACTTAAACATGTGGAAGGAGGATGAAAATTGGTGGGTGTGGTCAAACATTAAGTAGCAAAATTTGAAGGTCATTTCAAGGTCATCCAAGGTCAAATCACTTGACATGTGGTTGGAGGTAAAGTGGTGGGTGTGATCAAACATTCTGTTCCAAAAACTGTTGAAGGTCAGGTAAGGTCATGGGGTCATCAAGTCAATCACTAATATGTGGTAGGAGGATGAAAAACTGGTGGGTGTGGTCAAACATTAGTGCCAACCATTGGTGGAAGGTCATTTGGAGGTCATGCGGTCATTCAAGGTCAAATCATAAACATGTGGGTAGGGGATGAAAATTGGTGGGCTTGGTTCCACATTCAGTACAAAATATTTTGAAGGTTCATTTCAGGTCATGTGGGGTCATCCAAGGTTCAAATCCACTTAACTGTGGTATGAGAGTGAAAATTGGTGTGTGGGCATCATTCAGTGCCAAAAAAATTTATGGTATTGAAGGTCGTGTGGGGTCAGTTAAGGTAAATACGATCAATGTGGTTAGGAGGATGAAAAATTGGTGGGGGTGTGCGTCAACATTTAGTGTGACACTGGAGGCATTTCAAGGTCATGTGGGTCATCTGAGGTCAAATCACATTAACTGTGGTAGGAGGATGAAACTTGGTGGGACATAACAATCTTCCCTGAGATCTTAAAATTTTTGCTTCTTGTTCTTTAGCTACTGGCACTGGGCGGGGGGGGGACCTTTGTGGTTGAGAACCGCCTTGTCACAGTGCCTCCTGCAGAAGACCTACTATTGTGTTGCCTGTAAGCTTTTCTTTGCATCAGAAAATCACCATCCCTTATGAAACCTCGGCGTAAAATCGCCCCAACAACTCGTCAAGTCGGCACAATTTAGCGCTTCGGCTTCGCGACAGAACTCCTTTTCCGTACAGTAGTCTGGAAAGATGTTCACTGATTTCCGGACGACACATGAGTGTTTTGTGATCTTTATTCTGTATTTAACACAGCATTTCGTGTCTGCAGTGACGCTGACCGAGTCTGGCGGCGGCCATTTTGGTTGTTTTAACAACGGAGTAAGAGTTCTTCTTTCTTGGAGACCGTAATAACTAAAATTGCGTGAATTAATATAAACATAGCAAACTTTGCCTTGGGTCGATATATTTTTTGAGGGAAAGTAGTAAATAGCCGCATGGGAAATTAGCCGTTCACTGATAGCTAATTTATCATCCCTGTGTACGGCGCAAATTACCAATAAATGGAAGGACTTATGCATATTATCTCATGAATATTTATAAGGTTGGGTAATAAAATGGAACTTCATATCTAATCTGAATGTGGCAATAAAAAAAATTAAAGCGTGGAAAAACACCCCTTTGTTTAATAGTCAATTGTGTTGTAGAAACAGATCCAATGACAATGATACGCTACACATGAACAGATTTGTTGAAATAACTATCCCTGAAAAAAAAAAGCAAAAAAAAAACCCCCATATTTGATTTGATATTTCCTGCATCCCAGGAGGCAGAATAGAATGACATTAGGTGCGGAAAATAGGGATGTGACACGGTTTGGCCCCAATTGACCTTAAAACAACCCTTTTTACCAGAAATCCTAACAATGAAATTGTAACATTCAAAAATTCCAGACTTGTCGTATGGTCCCTGGGGGTTTGGACCCGAAAAAAAAAAAATTGTATTGAGCTTGATTTTTGCACCAGCATAAGCGTATGTATCATACAACAACATATCCAACTCCCAATAAATCCCCTTGGGGAAACTTTTTTATCCAAGATTGGCTGCCAAATAGCCACTATTTTCAGCTTTTAAAGTAGATTTGATGATTTAGTGTTTGGAAATGTTATTGGAGGGTCAAAGATCCAATTATGTACAAATTAAAAAAACTGATACTTCTTCGCGCAACAAATCCAAACATGGGCCGCCATTTATATAAGTAGCTATATCTCATGTTTGTGAATATGTTTGAGGCTAAAGAATCGTTTTGTTTAAATTAAATCATTGATGTTTCCTTAACTCAAACAATCCAAAAATGGCCACCAAAATGGTGCCCAAATTGCTGCAATTACATATAATTATCTTCTAATGACCCCACATTACATTCTTTGCAGTTCCTGCAAGGAAAGCTTCGGTTACAAACTGCGCTTATAGGAGGGGTGTTTAAAAGCAAAAATCCAGAAAGGATTTTCTCATTACCAACTAGAGTAATTTTATTCTTCTTTAGTCTATTCGAAAGCATGTTGGGTGTTATGTTATTTGAACCTTAATCAGATGCAATTTCCCCAAACTGCACAATGGGAACCAGTACGCCCTCAATAAAATACTCATTCGAAAGAATGGTCTTAAAAATTTAGTAATAAGCAGTTTTCGGTATATACTGTTCACATAAACGCTTGATTAATTATCGGCATACACGTACGTCTTGCCAGAAATGGTCATAGAAACAATAGGCCATATATATTTATCTTTTAAAACAAGTACCAGAATGGAAATGTAGTGTGAAAGAATATACTAAAAGATTGAATCCCAGAAATGGGAAAATAAACATTTGGGTGTGCAACACCTCAAGAGAACTTCTTATTACATAATTCAGGTTCCGTCTTTTGTACCCGTTCCCTTCTTTACAAAATTTCTATTTATTTATCCTACTTATTTATCACCAATTATATTTATTCATTTATAATTATTTATCATTTTTTTTATTATTCGCTTATTCTATATGTATTTAGATTAGAATTTTTGTTTGTTCTATGCTCTTTTTCATGTTCTGAATTGAGATAAAGCAAATTATGTGAAATGCGTGTCATTTTGATTTGGGATATAATTTAGATTAGACTAAAGTCATTCAACACAGCTATTGAGAAGCCAAGATATTAGCTAATTATAGCAATTTCAGCTATTTTGACGGCCATTGGATAAAATTTTTTACCCCAAAGGGGGATTCATGGGGTTTGGATATGTTGTTATGAGGTATGCTGCATGTTCTGGTGATGAGAAAAAAGTCAGCTCAATAACATTTTTTCCACAAAGTATGACATATTTCTTCTTCAAGGGACTTACTATTGACCCATTTGTATCTTTTGAAGTTCAGAAACTCAAATTCAACCCAGTGGACATGTGGTGTAGGGGATCAGGTGTTTGCTGCCTAAGGTTGTTGGGTTTGAGCACGCTGTTGCCAATGTGTTGTGCTCTTGGGCAAGTCACTTTATCTCGCTTGCCGCTTTCCACCCAGGAGTATTACATTATATGATGGAGTAGGCCCAAAACACCAACCTCCCAAAGAGGTAAACATTTCATATAGAGTTCCAAAATGTAAAATGAGGTATTACAATTGATTCAGTACATGCGATGCTGTATGCTGTCTTGTGCGTACGCGTTACGGAATAAATGGCAATATCTCATTGCATACTTGGGCCATCTATATGAAACGTTACTCCCCTAAGGGTTATGTAGCCAAGGTCTGGGGGTTAAGGGTCATGTTCCAGTTCTGCCTGGTGTGATAGTAACAGATTGTTAGAAAGTGTCGTCAAAATTAAGATTTTAAAATTTTAACTAGAATTTCTTTCGCCGGGGCCTTTTTTCACTATATTGAAAGAATAAGCTGTGGGGCGCTCCATAACCTTTGACATCACACATATGAGTGACCCCATGTTGCACCTATGACAGAGTTTGGTTCCAATTGGAACTTCACTTTTAATGAGATCCAATTTTTTAAAAAATTAACAATTTATGGACTACATCCACACAAACACATGCAATCATATAGCTGGCGGCCCAAAAACTTGATATTTGGGTAATCCGTAAGTGGACTTTGGTCCCGGATTATCAAAGCTTAGTAGTAATAACATAAGATAAACTAGACCAAGCTTGGTTGGATAGGTGTTTTTGATTAAAGGTGAAGCAAACTTAGGGCAAGTAAAAAAAAAAAACGAGAGCCATCAATGATGCATAAGACCCACTTGTATGGTGGGAACTGGAATGATCCTGGGAGACACAATGCATGTAACACCTAAGACAAGTTATGTGGTTGGCAGACAGTTTTTGAAACAAATAAGATTAAAAAATGGACATAAAATATGCTTTGGCAAAATAGAAAATGTAGTGTAGCACAAAGTATTTGAGGTCAACATGAACCCGACGGGTGCCTATTCTTTCAAATGGTGCAAAAATTATTTCATTCCTGTCATAATTTTTGTGAAAAATTACATGAAGGCCTCTTAAAGCCAATTATAATCTTAACCATTTCAGAAAATCATATAATGCCCTTTAATTGGGAATGGCCCTGGAACTGGTAAATGACGAATGACCGGGTTAGTTGGTAAGTGGAGGAATAGCTTTTAATAATTAGTAAATTGAGGAATGTCCCTTTCATTGGTAAATGAAGGAATGGCATTTTAATTTGAAATAAAATTGCTTTCCCTTTCCAAGGTAAAATGATGGAATAGCCCTTTAATTGGTTATGAGAAATGGACCTGAATGGCCCTTTAAGTGATAAATGGAGGAATTAAGTAAATTTATGATTGGAATTGCCCTTTAAAAAGGTTAAATAGTGGAGGAATGGCCTTTTAATAGAAACAAGGCGGTCACCCGGCTTTCGCGACCCCAGAACTCTAAAACAATAATCAGCATGATCTCTATCCATATCTCACCAACAGAGAACTCTAAAAAACAACTCATCATTGGTGACGACCATCCATAACTCACCAAAAACAAAAAAAAACTCTAAACTTACTCATCAATGAATGCCTCAACTCACCAAAAAACCCTAAAAATTCTCAACCGGTGATGAACTCCATCCATGGCTCCATCAAATGACTAACAAACGAACTCATCAATGAACTCCAGTCATACCTCACTAACAAAAACTCTAAACATAGTGGTAAACCCAAGCTTTAGAAAGGGTGGTTATAACATTCTGGAAATTGGTAAAAGGTGGGGATACTTGAATTTCATTGTTAGAAAGGGTACTTTTGTAAAAAGGGTGGGTCCAGAAATAAAAAGGGTGGGGTTGATGGTAATAAACATACAACGCCTCTCTGGGGATTATGTTGCAATGATGTTTATTCAATAGGGGAAAATCAAAACGTGTTTGTGTAGACACGTCAAGACAAAGCTAATGACTTCCAAGACCAACGATATTACTAACATGAGGGATCGGGTTAGAACCCACTGACAACAAGTGTGTCACAGCCCATAAAGTAAAAGGTGGGTTATTGAGTTCAGTATAAAGGGGGTTTTCATAAAAAGGGTGGTTGAAAATAAAAAGAGTGGGTTACAAACACCACGCCAACTGTCTAAAAAACTCATTGATGGGTTCCATTTATCAACCACAAAAACATATAAAAAAAAGCTCTAAAAACTCATCGATGAACTCCATAACTCACCAAAAAATAACTCCATTCCTAACTCACCAAAATAACTCTAAGAAATAACTCATCAAGAAACTCCATTCATCCCTCACTAACAAATAATGCTCAAAACTCATTGACGGGCTCCATTTATAAATCAATTTGATTAAAAAAAAAAAAAAAACCTCTAATACATAACTCATCGATGAACTCTATAACTCACCAAAATAACTCTTAAAAACTCTGAACATAACTCGTTGATGAACTCCATTCCTAAATCACCAAAATAACTCAAGAACATAGCATGAATGAACTCAATCCATAACTCGCCAAAACAGCAAAAACACCGGGAAACAACTCATTCAATGAACTCAAACTTTTTGAAATTGCATTTGCCCCTTTAATTCAATTTGCGGGTGTTTTTCCTCAAATGATGCCAAAATACAGTCCCATAAAAAATACATCAATTTTTTTTCAAAAATATTACTTCACCAACAATAACTCTAAAAACAACTCATAATTGATGAACTTCATCCATATTTAACCCAACATACCGTAACAAAAAAGCTAATAAACATAACCTCATCGCAACTCCATAATTAACCTGCATAATGCCCATAAAGTGAGGGATCAGGGAAATTTCCAGAAGTTATTTTAAATGAGAAAGAAATGAATTTTTACTGGGGTAGAGGATATTATCACTATGACTGACCAGAAATAATAATGAGCAGTCACTTAGCGTCAAATTCAATTGGGTGCATGCATTCATCTTGCCATTGGGTTATCATGGAAAAAACACACATAAATTTACATTCTGAGGAATATAAACCATTTAGTTCAAAATTACTATGTGCAGAAATGTTACACCCATAGTCATTGTAAAACTATGTTACTATACTCATCTGACCAGAAAGGTGTTGAAGGCCTTGGAAATACCAACAGGACATGGAATGTGTCCTTGCAAGGGGACCCCTAACAGTAAAC
>JAMKCH010062745.1:0-22223 GCA_023653785.1 Ophioderma brevispina
CTGTTCTGACCCTAGTATAGCCCCCCCCGGGTTTTTAACCTGAAATAGCTTGAATTTAGGGGGTGGGATTAATGGGGATTTACCATCCTAATATGAGGACATGAGAGAATCAAACATTTCAGCATTTCATAAGCTAAACATATTCCAGATATTGCCCAAGTGTCAAATGAGACTGTGTGATCACACAAAAAGACCTGTAAACTGAAGTGATGCATGAACACTAATTAATTTGTAAAGAAAATCACGAGAAAAATACTTCCTAACAGTACAAGGAATAACAAAACATTGTATGTAATCTATGGTCTTCCAGCAAAAACTGGTGGTGGGCTTATAATCAGCATGGGACAGCTACGCGGGTTAGTACGGTAATATCATGAACTAAGATGAGGTTCATATGCATTTTACAGGACTTGGAAACCCTAATCATATGCAAAGGCAGCACTATTTATATTCATGGAAATTCAGCAATATTTTCAATAGGCATACAAATTAATGGCTTGAATACCCTCGGGATATGCTCTTTAATTGAGGTGAGTGAATTTTTATTATGGCCAAACACTGACTTTCGCTTGAGCTTCCAGTACTCGTAAACCGCGTCACCATTGTCGGTCGGGTCGTATTTGAATTTAGGGCGGAAGCACCTCTTGGGCTTTGACATAATTGTAAATTCTTCCGTCACATACTTGTATGCTGTAGATTAAAGTGAGATCCAATTGCATCATTCAATGTTTTTATTACTGCTTAAAGTTTTTGATCAGCAATAATGGGAAATCAGTATTTGCAATCAAGGAATAACCAATGTTTACAAGTTCCCCTAGTACAGACTAAAACAGCAAAGCACAAAGATGATGCATATGAATGCTTGTTTGTGATGTATGAAGAAATTCTGACTGGAACTATGACAGGCTCGATAAGTTATAGCAACTTGGCCGATTGGGTAACTCAAGGTCAAATAACACTTAAACTGGCTAACATTTTTTTTTTTAAATTTAATAGTTATCTGGAAAAAAATATGTCAATTTGTGAGTGTATATACTTCACAGTATTTTAGTATTCAGAAAATTTTCAGACATGGTGATAAAACATTACTACGTGGAATATAAAAGATGAGATTATCCCAGACTTTCCACAGGGATGAATCTTTGGCCATGACCAAACACAAACTGCCTAACAGGGACTTTTAATCTACGATATGTTTAAAAAATACACCTGATAAAAAAAATGTTCAAGTGCACAAGAGAAACAATTTTTTGTTTTCGGTGCCCTGGGCTCATTGGACAGGCAATTTCTGATCCTGAACACAGGGTTGCGTTTTTCTGCGTTTCTGCATCCAGGACGCAAATTTTGGGAAAATTAGGGGTTTTGGGGTTCAAGAAATTTCAAACGGACGCAGGCAAAACCACACGTCTGTGTTACTATGAGGGAATTGAAAACCTCCCAATTTGACTTATTACAGAGATAAAAAATGGTACCAATCACAAAACCTTAATATATTTAAAGCCCAGTTTAAGTTTATCTCAAGCTGATTTCTTGCCGTACCTACCAGATATTCCATCACATAGTTCTTCATCATTAAAACCCCTGATGTTTGCGTGAGAACTGGGTTTAGCTTAGGCCAATCAAAAAAAATATTTACTGACCATTAAATTTCATTAAATCACAGCGTAACCAATCGGCAAACCCCATTCTGAAACACATTCATGAATACCACTAAGGAGTCTGCTGCCATGAGTGCCCATGCTAGGGAGTCCAAAATGGCGACCGGAATAAAGTGATGGTTGACGCGAAAACTTCCTCACGAATTTTGTCCTTAAACTTGCAAAAAAAAAAAATGCAAAACATGTTGTAATTTGTAGTGGAGCGAATATGTTTTTCTGTTGATTAGTGGGATTTCGAATAATTTCTCAAAGTAAAAAACATTTTTTTTTCTTGGCGATGTATTCCTAGCTAGGGCTTAAAGAGTGAAGTACATGACGGACTGTGTGAAAGCCCTTGTAGTTTGTGTATGCATGAGAGTTATTATAGTAAATGGTGTATGTTTGCTTACAAATGTTCAGAACTTGGATTTGGCAAAGGTGTGAGAAAGGGCAAATGTGAAATAAAACATCAAAACAAATGCATGTAAGCATTATTATTATTTAGTTGAAACTTGTCTTGGAAAAAGTTAGTCATTCAGTTTGCCCTTCTTCTTTGCTTTCATTGCTTCTGCAGTGTGTTGTGTTTGCATGAGTATCTTTTGATTTGTGTTTTGTCAATATGCGGAGATTGAATGACAAGTCGAGATAGGGCCTTTTGGATGAATTAAAAATCAATAGGGACATGCAAAAGGGGTTGTTTTTTAAAAAAATGTTTGTAGGGAATTGTGTGGGAGTAACTTCAAGTGTTGTAGAAACCTCAGGTGTGAATTAAATTTAAAATGCACTCCCCAACTGCCCATTCATGGAGTGAATTTAGTACAGTTCTGATCATGACGTGGAGCTATAAGTAGTTATTTCCATGGTTCGAGAACCAACATTTTTAACCACTAATTAATTCACGTTTGGACCCTTGTTTCTGGTTTGGGCCCCTTGTTTTCAGAATAAAGGTGGGGTTAGGGGTCCAATTATCTTCCACTTGACCCCTTACTTTTACCAGGCAGCGCTTTTAACCCCTGCCCTGAACTATACATTAGTCATGGTAGCTAAATCATGCTTGGTGTATGAAAGAAACACTTGGAGACTTATTTATGAAGCCGCAAGACTAGCGCAAACAAGATTGCTGCCTGCAAAACAATCCAAATTGACGAAATATTTTAGAAAATCTTATCGTTATTGGTTTTATTTGATTATATGTATCAACCAATATAATTTTATGTAATTAACTATGAGAGAAACAATAAGGAATGGCCAGAAGTAGAGCTGTGGGATCCCAATAGCACACGCTCATCAAAATATTGTGGATAATCTTCTCATACCATTGTTTTCCCTGGTGTTTGTATCAGCCAACTAATTGATGACTGAAAGCCTCTACAAAATAATATACTTTGGCATAATTACCGTACTGACCCCTAGTACCCCACGCTATATCACATGCCGTTTATTCCGCTGCTACCAGAGTAAAGCATGTGATACAATGTACAAGGGCCATAATGTAATACGCCTTATACTTTTTAAGATACCAGTCATGCTTACTTGATTGCCCTTTCATTGGCGTTCTCCTCGGTTGTCTTCTCTTTCCTTGGTGTAGACACAGGTGATTTCTGTGGTTTTGTCAGTCACAGTGTTCTCACCCAATGACCCTTCCACTTGTTTCTTCTTGCTGTGTTTTAAAAACAAAGACTGGAGACGAAAAAAGTTGAACCAATTTGTTAAGATGTCCATTGTTTCTTTTAAAAGTGCACAACTCTCAATCGGTTTTAATTATAAGTAACTATCTTCTAATCAAACAGATGGACAGTTAAGCGTTGAAAAGGTCTTACTCTGTCTAGCTCGAAGTATAAGTCGCGGACACGAGCGGGTATACAAATTGTCACGGGACTTTCAGCGCGTTCGTAGGCAAAGCACAAGCGCACTGCAACTGAAAGGTGGCAGGGGGTAAATGGCATGAGTCGTAATTCATACTTCAGAAGAGACGAAGTATAGCTAATTTATTAATAAACTAAATTTTGTCTTCTATACGTATCAACAAACCATAATTTGCATTCCTCTAAATTTCTCTTAAATAGCTATTTTGGAGAGTGTCGGTAGATTTCACAAACACTACCCCCAACTCCAGTATTTTTTACATTTCCTATGTTAACCACCGTAGGGTCACCAGTGGGTTTTAATGCGTATACACTAGGGCTGTCGCTATTAAAGTTTAGAAGGCGCTTTCACTTTCCCTTTTTTAACAATGGGACTATGGAAGCAAAAAAAGATGCGACCCACAACCACGTACTGGGTCATTAACCGACCCCCCCCTAATTCTCCCCAAGATAAGACACCACGATACATAGTTGCATGAATGCACACATGATCGATGTGTTGCCTATGCCGAGAGTCGCCAAGTGGCCGCCACAACACGTTTTACTTGTTGCACCACCTGAGCTAATTCCCTGCACCAATCATCATGGTCTGACTGGAAGGTCGTTAGGCAATTAACCGTTATATGATGTACTTTGCCACATCAGAGACATGGTAAGAAAGCTCAAATGTTCAATTTGTACTATAAATAAAGGTAATATTTGATTGGCTTACTCAGAGGTATATCATGCTAAACCTTGCAAGAGTCCATCAGAGATACTGTAAGAAATCCTGTGATGGTAACCGTTTGCAAATTACATGCAAAGACCATGGATATGAAACATTCAAAATACCCTTCCGTAGGCATATAAAAAAAGCTTGATCCTTGTACACAAATGGTTTAGATTATCACAAGCATTTATAAAAGTAACATGACACGGAAACAAGGCTTGGTATGAGGATGTTTGCAGGGCAACATAGGGCGTATTGGGTCCATCCCACAGGCATGGGAGTGGGACCAAGAAATCCCCATTTCAGACGTCGCCATTGGTCAACACCTTTAAAGCGAAATCGTGACGAAAAATTCTGAATTTTTTATATGTTGTCAAGGAATATTTTCTTTATCCAAAACCGTTGGTTGAAGAATCAACTGGGGGCGACACTGAAGGGTTTTATTTCAAGATTTTTTTGTAATAACCCAACGAGGACGAGGTCGTATATAGGTCACGGGAACACCCATGACCAATCACCATCAAGAACTCAAATTGGTTGGTGTTTGCACTCCTATTTGCTTGTACTTATTTCTTTTGACATTTTTGGTGATTTGCTATATGAATGAGGCTTGGCCGCCAACCGGCCTGCCACAAGGCACCAGATTTGGGAACTCCATCTCAATAAGGTCCACTATGATCCTCAAAATCCTATTCTTACCATAAAAACCTCATTTTAACTGCAAACTTGACCCACAACGCATTATTTTTTCAGGTATTTTTATTAGCACTAATTACTGACTTTATTTTGATAGATTACAATATCGGCAGGCATTGAAATGCATTATGGGATTAGTTCAACGCACCCCTCTGGGCAGGCAACATCCATACATTATGGCTAACGCCAAACAAAAAAAAACATTAAAATACCAAGGCAAGGCAAAAATTGACAGAGATAAACTGAAACCCTAATACTGACGAATTCAGTTTTAGATCATCACAATAACCACACTAATACCTGGTACTGAAAATGAGAACTGGAAATAATGTCAATGCTAATTGTTTAAGTCCTACATTCCTAGAAAGTTTTTTTTTTTTCAATTTTAACTTTATGAAATTAAAAAAGATGAAGTTTAAACAGTTCTTACTCTCTTTTAGGCATGTTAGTTGGGTTTCATAATGTCAAAGATGTATTGTGAGTAAGAATCAACTTGATTTTTAGTGTGTGATTAACGTATATACAAACAAAATCGTTCAATACAGTTTGCTTTGACATTAAAAAAAAAAGAAAATAAAAGTTTTTTCCCGACGAACGACCCAATCTAACAAGGCGGTTCTGAACCACAAAGGTCCCCGCCTGTCGCGATAGTAAATGTGAGGGAAAATATATTTAAGTCACGGGAGAATTTGATGGAAATAAGTGGTTCTCAACCCACATGAAGCTGATGCCATAAGCAGGCACTTTGACGGGATCAAATGTTGACTACATGCATCCAAACCTATTGTAGTATTTGACCTTAGATGACCCTCTTGGACCTTGAAATGACCTTCAACCAATTTTCGGTTTAGAAATGTTGACCACACCACAAAGTTTCAGGAACCTACATGTTGAGTTAGTTGACCTTGAATATCCCCACGACGTTGAAATGACCTTCAAAATTTTCGGCAATGAACGCTTACTACACCCATCAGTTTCATGACCATACTACCATGAGTATGGATTTGACCTTGGATGGACCCCACATGACTTTAAACACGGTAACTGAAAACGTCTCTGAATTTGGCAAATGGTTTGAATTTTAGTCACTCACAATAATGAGGAATTATTATTGTTACTCCACAAATTTCAGACCAAATCTCACAAAATTCCACACCCATTCAGACTTGCACCCAAAATCTGCATTGTATGAAAAGCAATCCACTGACTCAACAGGATTTTAGATGGGGTTGGCACCAATAGGACAATAGATTACAATACTTGAGGATTGTGTAAATACAATAGGCAGCACTTAATGTTGTTTATTTGCATTGGCTCTTTGTAATTTATTGATTCTTGTTCGGTGGCAAAGCAATTAAATTTGGGTGGGCAAAGGTCTGGAATGTTAGCAGTCTGAATTTAAGCTTAATTCCCCTTTATACCCCTTCCAGATTCAGACCTTTGCCTAAATTCAGACCACTTCAGTTACCAGTGAAATGTCCCTCAAAATTTGTACACTGAATGTTGACCACACCCACCAAGTTTCATCATCCTACCACATACTTAGTGATTTGACCTGGATGACCCGCCATGACCTTGAAATGGACCTTCAATTTTTTTTGGCACTGAAAGCTGACTCACAACCCACCAAGTTTCATCATCATCCCAAACCACCTACTTAGTGTTGACCTTGAATGACCCGCATGACTTTGAACAGCTTACCTTGAAAAATTTTTCAGCACGGAATGTGACCACACCACCAAGTTTTTTCATCATCCTACCCATACTTATGATTTGACCTTGTATGACCCGCATACCCTTGAAATGACCTTCATTTTTTTGGCACTGAATCTGACCACCACCCACCAAGTTTCATCATCCTACCACCTACTTAGTTGTTTTGACCTGTGAATGGACCCACGTGACTTGAATGACTTCAATTTTTCGGCATGTGAATGTTGACCACACCCACCAATTGTCATCTTCCACACAATTGACACGGCTATACAATTTAATTCGCATTTGACCTGAATGACCCCCACACTGACCTGAAATGACCTTCAAATTTCGCACGGAATGTTGACCACAACCACCAAGTTCATCATCCTCCCACATTTGACAAGGGTTATAGCAATATTATCCCAATTTGACCTTGATGACCCCACCTGACCTTGAAATGACCTTCAATATTTTCGGCACAGAATGTTGACCACACCCACCATAGACTATGGGGCGAAGACCAATAACAAGCTGACAAGCTGCATAACAAATTTCCGTAGTCCCTTCAAAGGGAGAAGACAATAACCCCCGGTGTAAGATTATTGATATTATAACATGAACATAACCGCTGTTGGCCCAAATACAACTTGCAACATTTTCTTAAAATGAATAAATGTCACATCAATTTCTCTTTCTAATTCATGACCAATGGATATGTATATGACTTTCAAGCAAACCATTAACTAAAGACATACAATGGCCCGGTATGCGACCATTGTGTTATAGCCAGGTGTTAGCACCTCCACGATTCGGGTTGAATAACAAAATCCCGTCCTCTTTCACAATAGACCTGGACCTAATGCAATATAACCAGTTTACATTATATATAGGTCGTTGACCCTAGTTTTTCTTTTCTTCTGAAAGCGCGTAAATTGAATACAATGAAGTTAAGCAATAAGTTCCGGATTTTAATTCTGCACAAAGTTGTTAGGTCAAGCTTGCCCAGCAACATTCCGGCATGATGTTCGTGGTCTTTCTTTTCTTTTCGCTAATGATGAAAACCATGGACAAAGTTAATTGAACACACACTATAGAGCTCAAGATTTATTTTATTTGCGAATGAGGTTATTCAACCGCGGACAATATATCAATGTCATGTCACTCCCAGATGAAGGAATTGAAGGGTTTTTCTACACCACATACCGGGACGGGTAATTGATTATCTTTAGCTCCATTGTTGATGAAGTCTAGTGTATCTATTGGCCACTGAATGGGGGGGAAAATAAATTGAGTGACATTTTATTCATTTTCAAGAAAAATGTGCAATTTTATTTGGGGCAAAGATAGTATACGATTTATAATTATTTGAATTTACGCTGGTTTGGCGCTCCTACCGTGATGATAGGGATTACGAATCGACAGCGCAGAGAAGGGATGACCCATGCCTACAAGTTATCATTCTACCACAATTGGCAAGGCTTATAGCATTTAATCCCATTTTTGCCGCATTTGACCTTTGACCCATGCCACACGCCCACCCTCCGAACTATCACACCGTTTCCTTGGGTGACATCTATGGTGCCGGCAAGATGGGCACCCTCACTTGCTTAGATCAAAAGATATGTTTACAAGCCTGAATCTAGATTTGTGACCAAATTTTATCTATTTTTGAACATATTTGACATGTGACCCAGCCACCATGACCAAATCCGAATCATCCACCGTCTACTGGGTGACATATATGGTGCGACGATGGACACCCCTAACTGCTTAGATCAAAAGAATCGTGCTACAAGGCTTATAACCAAATTATCCTATTATGAAACAAATTTGACCTATTTTTGACCATATTTGACCTTGACCTATGTCACATGAGCCACTTTACATCCAGCCAACGCATACTTGAGATGATATATGTTGCCAAGATGGACACCCCACACTTGCTTAGATACAGAGATATTGCTTGGGACACACACACCGGACGCAGGCATTCTATTCTCATCTATCTACGGGGCCGCAGCCGAGATGCTGTTCACCCATGTAGCGGCCAAATGTACCATGTTTGTCATTAGGTTGGGGAGTCAGATGGTCCTGATGGATTCTGTCTCGAGCATCACATTAAAGTGTAGTTAACGGGGGGACGAAGACCCCTGTTTTGGCATGGTAACTCCAACATGTGACGTCTGATATTACTTGATGTTCAATCGCACGACGACAGTGACGGGCAAATCGTGCACGGCGTTGGGCAACAGAAGATGAAATTGGAGGGATCTCCATATATCTGTGCTTTGTGGTCATTGTGCTCACGCCAGGGATATTGTTTTGTATTCGCATAAGAAGCTGGTGTAGGTGCCATCCAGTCTATCCTGTAGCTCTTTCTTCATGGTCAACGTCTCAGATCCATATAACAGAATGCCCTCTACACTGGCCTGCTAAAGAATCGCTTGGTTGAATTGGAGATACAGATTGCCATAAGTGGTGTAGTTTATTGCAGGCATGCCAAGGGGCCTGTCCTTTGCGCTGACCGGAAAGTCTTTCTTGCTGTCGGGCGAACATAGGACCTAGATACTGAAGTCCTTGACCTCTTTGAGTTGGTTACCAATCGCTGTGCGATAGGTGATGACTCGTCTTCCTCATTGACGTCATATTTCAGTCTTCTAGCATTTAGATGTAGGCCAACTTTATCTGACGCATTCTAAGTGATGTTAGTAGATTCTTGTGCCCACATTTTAAGATCGCTGTTAGAGCTAGATCAATCTGCGTAGTCAACGGTTGTGAGATGAGATGCTCTGAACCATGTGACGTCATGCGAAAGCTTGGTGTGATGTTAAGTCCTTTGTCGTTCAGATGTCAAGACTCTGTCTGAGGAGGATGTAATCAACCACGACTACAAAAGAAGATGAGGGCGCAAGATTATCTTCCTGGAGGATTCCAGTAGTGTTAGGAAGGAACTCCTGTGTGGGCCAATCCATGGTCTGCACAAAGCTATATGGGTATCATACATGATGGCATTTGCCTTGACAGTCTCATTCTGGGACACCGTAGTTGGCGAGCAAATATGAAGCATTATCCCTGTTAACACTGTGCAAAAGCCTTGGAACTTGGAAAAATCTACGAACACAAACACCAAGCATTTCTATAGTTCCCCTTTGCCAACAAAGTTGGCGGGGGACCAAAAAGTATTATGGACAAAACAATTTTTTTTTGTCTAATGGTAAGATCAAAAGGAATCCTCAAAACAAAACAACAGAAACAAGGTCACCCAATCATTAAAAAGTTCTTAATAGGTCAGATTCTATAAAACAATTATTACCAAAAATCTCCACACCCCTAAAAAACAAACACAGGGTGAAGGGTTCAAAATTGTATGTCACAGTAACAAAGTGGTAGCTAATTTTTGATTCATATCAGAGGTTAATTGCAAGATCTTGTCGCTTAAAGGCACATTTCGGATTCAATCACTTCGTTTTTCACTAGATATCCTAAAGAAAAGCTTATATATAATCACAAAATTGAGTCGATTCCGATATTCCGGTTTTGTGTTATGAGCTGCAATTGCTTGTTTCCACAGTCCCATAGGCCACTAAGCTGTAATTTCTGCCCATTACGGACAGAGCAGAAAATACAATTGAGAATTTGTTATAGATCGACCGAATTTGCACGTAAGATATAAGTACAACATGGATAATAAGGCTAACGGTTCAATGATATAAAAAGCCACTTTTTTTAGGCAAGTTGTGGGGGACGAGGTTGTGTATCATGTGAAATGCCCAGTTAAGTTGAACACGATTACACTTGCTGAATGTGGGAGGGGGTTGGCAGGGAGTGGAGTCTATTTGTGTTTTGTTTTTGACTGAGTATATTACACCTCTATATATACACAAAGAGCAATAATACCTTAAATCGGACTTCTGTATTATCATCTAGGAAAAGTCTTCATCTCTAAGCTATTTTCAAACCACAGGGTTACATGATACGCAACTTTACATGTACGCACCTGTGAAAAATCAAATGGCATATCAATCTCGCCAATTGTGCTTGTTTGAACTGTTGTGCATTTAAGATATATATATACTTAAGGTCACATAACAAGCGTTGACAAGTGTCGCCTGCTTTGTGATCCACCTTTCCTTAAACACAAAGTTGACCTCTAATTGACCTTTACTTGGTAGTGACCATAAGCCAACGACTTATAGACAAGCGTATTCTCCACAAACAGCGTAACCAAGATCGAGGTGCCCAAAAGTATTTACAATGAGCATACGCACTTCATTATCATAGACTATAGTTTTGGCACCACCATATTTGTTTCGTATCGCGTATTTGGAAAATCCTTATGCATATTTATGACGACACGCGGTATTTTAGGTTCGGTACACACTTAGCGAGTGAAAATAACAATAACAAAACTGATGCCAATGCTATTCATCGGACTCAAATATCTCTTTTCCTAAGCAAATTAACAGGGTCATAGGGAGACTTTTTGTGGATTAGGAAATGCAGGATCTTTTTAGAGGCATGGTCTTCTTCCATCGATTGTTTTCGCATAATTACTGCAGAAAAATCGGGCCCCGATCAGGAACAATGGCAATGGAGTTAAGGTGCGTAACGCACAGCAATTTGAAAAGGTTATCAGAAACTTTATTAATTGCTGCCGACAGACCCAGAATATCAGAATTTGGATCAGTATGTGCCTCCTGCAAATCTTTGCAAGTAACACAAAATACACGTCGCGGTTTCTCGAAACGCTAAATCCCCCTGGCGGGAGCGGTTACAAATTTTTAAAAAATAAGATTGGCAAAGGCATTACCCGTGTGCAAGTCCGACGCAATGCCAGACGGCACATGCAAGAAACGCCGCGCAATGTGCGCCACGTCTGCGCATGCATTCGTGTATTATGTGCCACAAAACCCCTAAACCCAAAAAACAAATACAAAGTTAAAAAAAAATCCTAAACCCCAACAACCCCTTAAACCTGGACAACCCCCCTTCAACTCATTGCAACCCACCTTAAACCACAACAAGCCCCCTTAAGCCCCAACAACCCCCCCCCTAACCCGGACAACCCATTTAACCTGGACAACCCACCTTAAACCCACAACAACCCCCCTTAAGCCCAGGACAACCACCCCTTAACAAGGACAACCCCCTTTAGACCCAGACAACCCACCTTAAACCCCAACAATCCCTGTTAAACCCAACAACCCACTTAAAGCTGGACAACCCCCCTAACCCGGATAAACCCCCCTTAAAGCCAACAACGCCCCTTAAACCCCGGACCCCCCCCCTTACCCTGGACAACCCCCTTTAAACCCGGACAAACCCACCTTAAACCTACAATCCAGGCGAGAGACATGATCCCCCACCCCTCCATCAAGTTTCATCAAAATTGGACTATTGGATCTTCAGATCGTTGTTCACAAGTTTTTGGGTGAAAAATACCCCAAATTTGCCCATAAATATGCACAAATTAGCATTTAATTAGCAATCAGCGCCACAAAACCTAACCAGCGAGAGGGAGAGGGAGAGTAACATGATTTCCACCCTCCAACCAAGGTTCATCAAAATCTGACTTATGGATCTTCAGAGAGTTTGTTCAACAGCTTTTTGGCAAAAATACCCCAAATGAAATCATTAATTATGCAAATTAGTGTACATAATTAGCATATGCCATGCCCATAATCTAATCAGATGACAGGGCATGGCAGTCCGATCCCACCCACCAAGTTAACACAAAAACCCTTATGGGTCTCTAAAAATTTACCCCAATAACTCATTAATTCTGCAAACTAGGTACCTAATAGCATATGCCACGCCATAATCTAATCAGATGAGGGCCATGGCAGTCCGATCCCACCACAAAGTTACATACCAAACCATTATGGGTCTCATGTTATCGCGTTCACAAGATTGTGTTGGACGCTGCCGCCGCCGACGCCTGACTGATAGCATAATCCCCCTTCTGCTTTTCACGACAGGGGATAAAAGTACAGCACATAGGTATTAAATGTTAATCTAACAGGAGGGGAGGGCATGAGGGAAGGGGGCAGAAAGAAGTAGGGAAGGGCAGGAGGCAAAAGAAAGGGAAGGGGAGAGGAAATAGGGCGGGAGGGCAAAAGGGAGGGAGGGCAATAGGGAGGGAGGGCAAAAGGAAAGGAGGGCAGGAGGAAGGGAGAGGAAGGGGAGGAGAGGACAAGAAGGAGAGGAAAAGAAAAGAAAAGAAAAAAACTACGCAAGTTAACAACGTGGCTAGATTCTCCATGGCCGGGTTGGGTAAGAGAGTTTGGCAAAGGTGGAGACGAATGGCCCAGTGGTAAGAGAGTTTTGAACACACGTTTTCTGGGAAATAAAGAGCTTGAAAAATACGCGAAGTAGAGACCCTTTGGCCTAAGAGACAATGGTTCACAGGAGTGTGCGTTTGCGTCTATGACGCCTTTTCCACAGGTGGACGCACTTTGGTTCTAGATAGAGTAAAGATAGGCACTTTAAAACATACAAATAACAGAGTTGGCTCCTGGCACATGTGTCACAATATTGTATCATTTTTCACCTTTTCAAACAAATTAAGTATCTGTTACTATAAATACAGTCAGCAAAATCTGTGAAAATTAAATAGAGGTTACAAATTGACGGTATTTAAGTCTTTTATTTAGTTCATAACCTCTCTCACGTCCCAAAGGGTATCAAGATAACTCGTTCCTTGAGTTTTAAAGGGTCATCAGGTAATTACTTTACATATGCCCACAGTGAGGGTTTGGAAATTGGGATGTGTATGGATTGTTCTTGCATCATTAAGTCCTTTACAACAGTGCTCAACCTTGACACGCATATAATTTTAAGTAGACACACTTTTTTCAACCTCGGGAAACAAATTTGCGTCCAAGTAGAGCCACTGTTTCAAAACCTAGTGGAACCCTGCTAGAGACCTGTCTGTCACAGGGCAAGTAGCAGTAGATACTTAGGTCCTGTGGATTGCAAGATGTCATATCGATCGGGTCAGGGGTCTGATGACAAGGGGAGACAGGACGGACGGACAGATACTGATTCGATTTGACAACATACCAATGCCTTTTGGGCCAGCGGGGATGAGACAAAGCGGAGGAAAAAAGGGGGAAAAAAAAAAGGAGGGAAAGAGGGGAAAGAAAGACCCAAAAAAAGGGAGCGGAGAAAAGAGGGAATGACGAGGGAAGGAAGGAAAGAGGGAATGAGAGGGAGGAGAGGACAAAGAGGGGAATGAGAGGAAGGAGAGGAAAAGAGGAATGAAGGAAGGAGAGGAAAAGAGGGAAGGAGAGGAAAGAGGGAAGGAGAGGAAAGGTTAAAGTAAAAAACAAGAAAGGAAAAGAAAGGGAAACAAGGACGGGAAAACTTTAAAACATTATTAGTATGAAAATATTTTTCTGTGTGAACACACCCTTTTTAAACAAATGTTTTTTTGACTGACCGAAATTGAATACAGCACAGTTATAACCATGGACAGGTTACAATCTGTGCCATCTGCTGCCTGTAATGAGGACATGGATGACAAAAGTTACCAAGTGTTTAAAGGGGACTGTAATGGCTGATCAATTTTATTAGTCTACGGTTGGCCCATGACCTTTCACAACAGTCTGCACAAAATGATTAGATGGTTTAAATAGGTGGGGGGGATCGTTTGTTTTTTATTGTCAATGTCACATGCGTAAAAGTAAATAAAAAACTCTTGCACGAATCGCACGAGCAGGCCCCAATGAGATATACAGTGTTTTGCATTGGTTTGACCTACATATTCCAGATCAGTTCGCCACTGTTATGAGACCCACCTACTTGGTGATAATCAAAAACATAGTCAAACATTCTGACCTGCTGATTGAATCCGATGCATTAAGGGGGATATTGATAGGGACCCAGGTCTATGGGGATCTACTTTGTATTTTGCATTTTGATTATATGTGTAGCAAACTCAAGCTGCCATCAAAGCTCAATCAAAGCCAAAGTGCAAGCTTTATTGCCAATTGGGTTGTTAGAAGGCAGCCAATTTTAAAAATTTAGATAAACTTTGTTTTCAACAATTATGGTGTCCAAGGATTGCGGGCATGATTATAACGGATACCCTTTCCTTCTCAACTTTGCTTTAGTTACCACCCCATGTTATGCCAAGGGAAACCCAAAACCCAAGATAGCCTACGACTTGCCCTCTTTGAATGTCCCCTACACTAAGACGTACAATGCATCCGACACTCACCGGTATTTGTGAAATCCTGGTGACGGGGTCCTGCGCGCCACACACCTTGTCATTCTGGATCACAGGGCACAACTAACATGTGCCCACTTGGTACCCGCTTCTTGTACTCTTCATGGCTCCTCCCTTTGACGCAGAGCAAGAGGACGGCTTCTTGAATTCCCGAGCACAAAGTTCTGCACATCCAATTACCCTCGGGGAGGTGGACAATTCCATAACAAGCTAAAAGAGATGTTGCAGTTTAGTAAGTTCAATGAAAATGACATGCTAATGATCGGCTGCTGAAAACATATGCCAAATGTTTATTGTATCTTTTAATCATCTGCCCTAACAACCTAATACTATGTTGTGCTGTACCATATTGTATGTATAAATGCCCTTTATAAGACCCTCGCTTCAACTTTTGTGACAAAATGCTCCAAACACACCCAAAAAATCATGTCACAAATTCAAGTATAATCATCCGATGCTGTCCATTCAAATTAATGTAGATCGGGTCAGGGGTCTGATTACACGTGGAGACAGACTGACGGACAGAGACTGATTTCGCTTTGACAAAATCCCACATGCCCTTTTGGGCCAGGGGGATGAGAAAGACGGAGGAAAAGGGGGAAAAGGAGGGAAGAGAGGGAAAGGAAAAGACAAAAGACGGAAGGAAAGAGGGAATGAGAGGGAAGGAGAGTCCTCTCTTTCCTTTCTCTCTTGTCCCTCTCTCTCCCTTTTACCATTCGCTTTCCTTCTCATCCCCGCTTTCCTTCCTTGCCTTCCTCTTCCCTCTTCCTTCTCTTCCCTCCGTTCACACTTAGCGGCCTGTTCACGTCCCCACCCAGAACAGTGCACCTCAAACGTTCCCCCTTAACGTGTCCCAGATTTTTAAAACCTTTTCTTTTATTAGAAATAATTTTTTTCTTTTTAGAACAACAACCCTTTAAACACATTCTTTTGACTTCCCTACCGAACATTGAATACAAGCACCAGTTCTAACATGACAGAGTTTACATATAAGTGCCCATCTGCTTGCCTGTAATAGGACATGGGATGACAAAAGTTACAAGTGTTTAAAATGACTGTACTGGTGATCAATTTTATTAGTCCTACGGTTGGCCCATGACCTTTCACAACAGTCTGCACAAAATGATTTCATGGTTTAAATAGGTGGGGATAGTTTGTTTTTTATTGTCAATGTCACATGCGTAAAAGTAAATAAAATAAACTCTTGCACAGAATCGCACGAGCCAATGAAAATATACAGTGTCTTGCATTGGTTTGTACCTACATTATTCCATATCAGTTCGCACTGTTATGAGACCCACCTACTTGGTGATAATCAAAACATAGTCAACACTGACCTGCTGATTTTGAATCTCGATGCCAATTAAGGGGGAAATATTGATAGGACCCAGTCTATGGGGATCTTACTTTGTATTTTGCATTTTTGATATATGTGTAATCAACTCAAGCTGCCATCAAAGCTAATCAAAGCCAAAGTGCAAGCTTTATTGCCAATTGGGTTGTTAGCAAGCAGCAAATTTTTAAAAATTAAGATAAACTTTGTTTTCAACCATTATTGGTGTCCAAGTATTGCGGGCATGATTATAACGGCATACCCATTTCCTTCTCAACTTTTGCTTTAGTTAACCCACCATGTTATGTCCAAGGGAAACCCAAAACCCAAGATAGCCTACTACTTGCCCTCTTTGAATGTCCCCTACACTAAGACGTACAATGCATCCGACACTCACCGGTATTTGTGAAATCCTGGTGACGGGTTCCTGCGCGCCACACACCTTGTCATTCTGGATCACAGGGCACAACTAACATGTGCCCACTTGGTACCCGCTTCTTGTACTCTTCATGGCTCCTCCCTTTGACGCAGAGCAAGAGGACGGCTTCTTGAATTCCCGAGCACAAAGTTCTGCACATCCAATTACCTCGGGGAGGTGGACAATTCCATAACAAGCTAAAAGAGATGTTGCAGTTTAGTAAGTTCAATGAAAATGACATGCTAATGATCGGCTGCTGAAAACATATGCCAAATGTTTATTGTATCTTTTAATCATCTGCCCTAACAACCTAATACTATGTTGTGCTGTACCATATTGTATGTATAAATGCCCTTTATAAGACCCTCGCTTCAACTTTTGTGACAAAATGCTCCAAACACACCCAAAAAATCATGTCACAAATTCAAGTATAATCATCCGATGCTGTCCATTCAAATTAATGTAGATCTTTGCAAGAAATTTTCTCTCATGTAAAAAAAAAACAGTTAAGGGGACGGACCGGATACACCGGAAAGGGCGTGCCATCTCTCTTTCGAAGCGATTGGGCCAGACTCCAACACATATAATGTTGCTGTGGGGGCTCGCTACAAGCCACTCTGTTACCTTCCCGGCATTGAATAAGCCAGTAACCATTTATACTCCTGGGCAGAGAGGAGTAATTGATGTAGGTTAAAGGCCTTACTCAAGGGCGAAAACAACATGGCACAGCGGGGCTCGAACTCACCTTTGGGGGGGTCGGGCGCTTTATCCACTTCAATCAAATCAAATTATATAGCGCCCAAAATCAAAAATTTGTTATAAGGCGGCTGAAACAACAGTATATGATACAATGAAAAAGTCACTACTGCAATAAGCATCTGGAAGAGATGGAATTTGAGAGTTTCTTGAATGAGCGTATGGCTGCAGCTTTTTTGATGTCATCTGGAAGAATAAGAAATGTTCCACATTTTTGCGACCGGCACAGGAAAAGACCCCCCCCCGGTTCAGCGAAAGATTATTCTATGAGGAGTATCAATGGCCGATTCCACCCAAGATCGGCAACTGCCGAATCTAAGATCAGAAAATGACAGATTTGGCCGATCTGATCCCGATTCAGATTCATGATTAATTTCAAGCCAGGCAAATTTGTCCTCAGTCGGGGGTTTTAGCTGTGTATGTCTACGCTTAGTTTGTCAGACGCATTTCATATGTAATATGACGACTTTTAAATAAGCATTCCATTGTCAAAAAGACCAAATAAAAATGGCAATAATACCCAGCAAGTCATTTAACTTTCCCAGTGAGTATCTGATTATCGGCGCAAGTTTAATGACAATTAACCTATTCGATGCTGTGCCAGTGTCGCATTGTATCTAATCAATAACCCCCAACTGTGCAGCTATAGGTTATCAAGCAGGGCACGTGGCACTCGTGTGCTGGGGGTCAACTGGCACCGGTGTCTGGTCCCGCGCGGGGTTGTTTACAGATTACGTCGTGGGAATTTGTGGGTAAAGTTATGTTTGAAGTACATGGGATGGTTGTGAAGCTCTGTTTGACTTTAAAGAATGTTGGAAGAGTGTTAAATAGTATCAAATGAGCAAAAACATGAAATTTAATGAAGAAATAATGAGCCCGCATTTTACATACATGATGATACGTATGATGAAAAACATGTGGAGTCTTCTTTCCAGACGTGTTATGGATAGCTTACAATGGCTGTAATGACTACAGTCTACATGTACGCATGCTCATTTCCGTCTGTAGATGTTGATGGAATTTTCCATGTATTTTGGAGGATCTTCACCCGCAGGAAACCTCGTTTCGGAAGTACTGGTAAATACGCAAAAAATAATAGAAATTACCTACAGTGTAACAACAACAGGATTATTGCGTGCCAGCACATTTATAATGACATAATATAGTAGTCACATAGAAAAATATAAATGGTAAGCTTTAAAAATTCGTGTATTTTAGTACACTTGGGCTTTTGATTGTCAGTGTGGAGATCCGGTGAGTAGATCGGCAGATGAGTGATTGACTTTTATCCCCGATCCCGATCAAAGCCGTGATTCGGCAAAATTCGGCAGATTCCTATCTCCGATAAGATCGCGCCATCACTAGTGTCGATGAGAGGAGGAACGCAAGACATCGGTGGACTGGTTGCAGAAGGAGCATGTCAGAAGATAGGCTGGTGTTTGATTGTTAAGTGTTTGTAAAACACAGAGTACCAGAACTTGAATTGAAGCGGGTATCTTACTGGCAGCCAGTGAAGTTCAAGATTTCAGGGTGATTAGTGCTTATTGGTGATAACCCTTGCAGAAGTTCTTTGGACATTCTGAAGTCTATTTACAGAGAGTTGTTGATGACCAATAGGACGGGCTGTTACAATAGTCAATTTGGTGAAGTATCAAGGGTATGAACAGCAGTCTTGGTTGCTGTGACAGCCAGTCTTGTATTTTCATGATTACAGTCTTCAAGTTGGAGACAGCAAGTTTAACGCCTTCTTCAGGGACCTTGGACACACAGACAATGTGTGTCATCAGCATATAGATGCAACTCCATCCCTACTTTCTGATGATATGTCCAAGATGAAGAATATAAATGACAAATAGTATAGGACCGAGCACCGACGCCCCTGAGGTACTCCGAAAAGCAAAAGATGAGTGGACGAAAATTTGCCATCGATGAGCACACGCTGAGATCTCCAATGTAGCGATATGAAACCATGTCAGGGAACATTCATGTACACCAAGAAGACCCTAAGTCACTTCAACAACACAGATGTCTATAGTGCACGAGGACAAGGATAGTAACACCTTGTCTCTCCATGGGCCACATGATGTCAGTATGGACCTTGAGCAATGCTGTCTCAGTACTGTGAATTGTTTGTAAGAAGACATGGAGGTGGTCATGGAGATTGTTTTCAGTCCTTGTAGTTGGTCAACTGAATGGCGACAACACGTTCAAACACCTTTGATAGAAATGGCAGATTACTGACTGGCCGGTAATTCTTCAGTATGTTGTGGTCCAAATTAGGCTTTTTGAGCAAGGTGTGATAACTGCCCATAAGGGCACTCGGGAACTTCACCTTTCCAAAGGTATTCACAGCAGCAGTGATGGATGGCAGAAGAACATCTAACAACTTCTTGAACAACCATGATAGGAATGGGTCCAAGGAATGAAGGATGGAATAGGGGCAGCGTTATTATTCATTGACTTCATTTTCACTGACCAGTGTGAAAGCATTCCAGGATGTGGGAGGTTGGAGGAAAAACAGGAGCTGAAAGAGGAAGTATCAACCGCATGGTGAGTCACAGTATGGTAATCCCTGATGCCTTTGAGTTTATTTGTTAAAATAAGATGCAAAGCGATTAGCAAGTTTAACAGCACAATCATAGTCAGGTAATTAGAAGCGCGTTCTGTCTGACTGATTTCATTGATGATCCGGAACATCGACTTAAAGTACAATTTCCACAATCAAGAATCTTCTTGTTTAAAGAAAAGCACATTGGTGAGATACAACTCATATTGTAAGAATTCCTGATTTTCCTGAATTTCTGAAAAATCTGAGGGGACTTGGAGAATTCACTTCTTTCAGCTTTGCGGCGATTATGCTTAGCCTGATGCAAAGAGTCATTGAACCACAGTTGCTTAGGACGAAGACACCACAGATTTAGTACAAGGTGGTGGAAATGTCTAGCAGAAGTTGTGACAGGACACAGTTATCCTGACCAACAGAGGGCAGCAACATTAGCAGCACGAGCCGACTCAGATCAGATGAAATAATGTACGCGTTTGAATGCATGTCATCAATAGAACGATATTTCCTCGATGAATAGTTTTCACAACTGCAGGAGGCTTAGTCATATTAAGCTTACAGGTGACAAGATGGTGATATCAGATAAGAAGATCCAAGACATGTCTCTTTAATAACATTGTCCGCTTCACGTGAAATACAACATCAAGAGTATGCCTGTCACGATGAATGGGACCTTCAACAAACTGCTGCAAACCAAGGGAATCCATTGAGATCATTGAACTTCCGTGTGTAGCAGTCAGTAGAAATATCAAGATGAAATTCAAGTCAACAACTACAATGAGACTTCCCTTAGCAATGATGTAGTCTTGCAACACTTGTTCAAACTCATCAAAGAAGACAGCGCTTTGATGTGGCTTGTACATTACAACCAGTGTGAAACACTTTGTTCCAGTGGAGAAAACAACCTCACAATGCTCAAAGCTAGAGATGTTGCTGTTACGATTGTCAGATTTGGACACAATGGTGAGATTTTTCTTGAAGATAACAGCGAGCCCACCATGAGAGTCACCATGACCACGTGGAACATTGAAGACATCATAGCCGGGTGGAGTGAGAAAATTCAGGTAAAAAGTCAGCACTGGCATCATCAGCAAACCATGTTTCAGTAAGAGCAAGTATGTCCATATTGTACTCAATAATCAAGTCAGCGATGATTCCTTGGATAGCTTTTTTCTTTGCAGATTGGCAATTCAAAGAAAACACACTAAGGGCCTTGTTGGTTTGAAATGGATCACAAGATAATTTCAGCTTTTTCCTCTGTCCTCTTCTTGTCTTTTTAATCTTGGAAATTCCCATTGAGCTGATTTTTGTGAAAAGTTCACTGGGTAGATAGTACAAGTTTCTGTTATGTTTCACATCATTGTTGATAGCAAGTAGGCACTCCCTTGAATAGGAGTAATTAGGTAGTGCAGATAATTCCATTTTAAGCTGGTCAAGTACTTCAGTGAGGATAATTGTGACAAGTATCCAAGCTGCAAAGTTCAACAAACTCCTCATGATGTGCACACTGATATAGATGGCTACACAGTATCAGCAGATAGTAGGCAACAACATATGAGTATCAAAAGATGAAAATTCAAAAATATGGAATAATTCTGTATCAGATGCATCCAAAGTCACACAGAACAAGTCTCTGATGTTAACCACAGGAGATAGTAGTAAAAATTTCATTGAAAACTGTTTGGAGTCTGTGTAATGATGTTACAAAGACAGCTCATGTGGAGTGCAGCTAAATGAGCACATCCATTTACAATCCAAAGACCACTAGTTCCATTTACACTAGACCACATACATGTGCCCTCTAAATGTAAAAAAGGTGTTAAACAGACATTTAAGCCAAGAGGTATGCTATTTTCTTACACCTGTGTATGCAGCCATTGATGTTATGAAACTCTTTTGTCCGGGAGCACCGGAGTATCCCCAGACAGTGATGGCTATTGTTTGCAATGGAAATTTAACTGAACAAATGGCCTTTATTAAATGACCCCTTTTTGAAATTTCACTTGCCCTGGGCATTCAAATACAGTATTACATTAAAAAAAGAAAAAAAGGCGATCCTGTCTCATGGGTCCCTCGACAATATAGGGTTTCACACAGTTCCATTTACGCTCAACCAAAACAATTCCGTTCTCTTGCTAGTTCCGTAGTCGCCTCTACTCCCTCGATGCTTGGAAAGATTTTCAGACTTCAAACAATCAGAATAGCCAATTTGCTTCATGTGATCAAATATTTTCAAGAGATGACGGATTGCTCTGAAAACCTTGTTGTGTTTACCCCATAATTTCCCTCATAAATCGAAGCCCTGCCCTCCTTCCAAC
>JAMKCH010062748.1:0-104059 GCA_023653785.1 Ophioderma brevispina
TATAGGGTACAGTTTTTAAGAGGCCAGACCGAGCAGTTAATCCCCTTTAAATCCAAGGGCCCCCGGGGGTTGCGGTGTCGGCAAATCAAAATAATGAATTTCGTTGACGTATTTTCAAAATATAAAAAAAAATGTTGCGCTCACGACGCGTTGCAAACCTTCACGACGCGTTGCTGGCAAATACGTTATGACCTCTATTGCCCTTCACAACGGCGTTGTGAAGTTTACACGGCGTGGTGAAGCTCGCAACGCGTTGTGAAGGCTTGGAACGCGTTGTGGAAGTCCATAAGGGTCATAACGTAATGCCGCACAACGCGTTTGTGGATCATATTTTGTTGCAATTACGTCCAGAAATTCATTATTTTGATTGGCCGGGGCCGCAACGCGTTGCGCCATTTTCTCACAACGCGTTGCGCGCATACGTTCAGCTTTCTGTCTTACCCCTTAAGATAAGGTGCGTTATTTGGGGTTCATCGATTTGTATCTCCATTAATTAGGCGTTATCTCCCGTTTACAACGGTAGTTGTATATTTGGAGATCAGGCAATTCCTTATCTACGGGGTAAGGAAAAGTGATCCACTTGTGCTTCCATAACACGGGGATTTAAGTATTTAATACACGGTTAAAAATGTCCGTAAATTTCGGACTTACAGTAAATTGAAATATTCCCTATTTTCCCTCCATTACGGCAATTTTTTCTGCAAGGCATAAATATTTATGCTAAAGCACACACATCTAGACCGCCCTATGTAATAGTCTTATATCACCCACAACCGTTGTACCTGTAATCCAAACGCGTGTTTAAAATTTCGACTGAAATCGGCTAGGTTGACCTTCGACCGTATCCACATATTGACGTTTGCCTTCCACAATTCTCCGTTTCCCCTATCCATAACTACCTTTTTGCCCTATCACTAACGCCACAGTAACTCACTTATCCCATGAACACGCTTTATCCATCAATGCATCTCAAAGGACCATGCCCTTCATGTCATCACCTTGGCCAAAACGCAAACGTTTTAAAATCAATAATTGGCAGAATTTAGTACACAACTTAATTAAATCTTATCTCCTTGTACTTTGTTGCTGTCTGTAAGCACGGGATTTTGCCAAGACGTTTTTTCAGTACTCTGATCATAAATGTTTTCAAAGTTCGATCTATGGAATATTGCTTTTAGGCAGTGTACCTACATATGGGAATATTTTAAAAGCCTTGAGCTTAGCAATTTAGCCTGACTTCCCGGTTTTCGCTTCATTAAGAAACTTTTGAAAGAATGAATGCTAATAAAACCTTCGCAGGGCTCATGCATTGGTCCTGATGCCATATCTTCTTACTCCTGTTTTTTGACAAAACGCCATCAATGTAAGAGCGGTCACTTAAGCGTGTGAAAAAATCCTGTAAATAAGAGTGTTTGGTGCCAAAAAAGATAACAGCACAGTGTTTTCTAAGGACAAGAAATTGTGATGCGTCCTAAATCCTGATTTGTTTTCAAATAACGATCGTATGAATGCTAGACCCCGCTGGGCACGTATCATTCATTAACTTAGCAGGGTATCGTCCAATTGCTCGTGTATCGCAGCCATAAAGGCCATACGTATTGCCGTGCACCGCTTGCGACAAATTAATCAAACGCGTTGCGACTTTTGCTCGCCACGCGCGTTGCGGTGTCGCCAATTAGAATGATCAATTTCCTGTGACGTAGTTCAAAAAATACGACACGCGTTTGCAAAGTATCTACAGCGTGTTGCAAGCTTCACACCGCGTTGAAAGCTTCACAACGCGTTTCGACCTTCACACGTCGTGCGAGCGTTACAACGCGTTGCTTAGGTCCACTAGTCAAAGGGTCATAACGTACCGCAACGCGTGGTGAGAAGTATCACCTTGCGACATTCGGCAACAGCGTTAGCGACATATCGCCCACTCAACAAATCTGATTTCTGTGACGTATTTCCAAAACATAAATCCACAACGCGTTGCTGCAATAGTTATGACCCTTATGGATTGCACAACGGCGTTGAAGCCATCACAACGCGTTTGCGGCGTCACCGCGTTGTAAACTTCACAACGCCGTTGTGAATTACAATCAGGGGTCATAACGTATTGCGCGCAACGCTTTGTTGAAGGTGGGCAAACGCTGTTGTGAAGGTCGCAACGCGTTGTTGAGATTTGAAATACGGCTAGAATTTATGATATTTTGATTGGCCACAACCACAACGCGTTGGGCCGAAATGCCGCAACAGACTCGTTAGCGGGGCAATGCGTTATGACCCTTGTGGCTTGTGGACCTTAGCAATTCCGCGTTGTGAAGCTTGCAACGCGTTGTGAGCTCGCAACGCGTTTGTGAAAATTTTTCAACGCGTTGCAACTTATCTAGTCACGCGTGTGTGTCTCTTTTTTTAAAATACGTCACAGAATTCATGATTTTGATTCGCCGCGCCCAACGCGTTGCTACTTTCTCGGCACGCGTTGCAGCAATACGTTCATGGCCTTTATGTCTTGCTGATCTCGTGTTGCGGATTCCAGCCATCTATTTTAGGGTCAAACATGCCATAACAAGCATGTTCATGCACGCCGGTCTGGCCCGACCGGTGTGAAAGTAATCATAGTCCGGCAGGTATCATTATAGTCCGGGGCTCCATATAATAGACGACAACGGAATATTAAGCGTGAAACTAATTTTAAGTCAACTGAATCGATTGCACTACTGTTAACCATTGTTCCCGGACTGTGGCCCCGGCGGACTATAGCTCCTCGCACACCATGCAACTCCAACTATAATCTGACAAGCCAGGGTTGATAGAAGGAGCACAGATTTAATCAAGTATTACGGTCCAAGAGGTGCGCATCGTTACAATAAATTGTTGCGGAACCGCCAATGACGATTGTACTCCCAAAAGGAATACTGTTCAGCAAAACGTCCATAATTGGTTTTCAGAAGCCACTAAATGATTGTACAAGTACGTTAGTTTCCTTTTAAACTTTTTTGGAGAGAAAACGAAGCGGGTGTGTGATCGGAAATGAGATAACGTCAGTGGCAGACAGTGTTTCTTCACAATTCGGAATTGTGAGAACAATCCGAATTCTTACACTCTAAATAAACTAATTTCATTTAGCGGCTATTTTGAAGCCAATTTTGTAGGGCTATATCATCGGTACATCGGCAAGTTTCTCGTTATCCAGGCAAATCGAATCGAAACGTGTTTTCTCCCTCACTTCTCCCTCTCTCTCATCCCTCCTCCCTTCTCTCTCATCTCCGCCTCTCTCTCCATCTTTCTTCCTCTCTCTCTTTCTCTCTCTTAAAAAAAATAAAAAATTCTTTTAAAAAACAACAACTTGGACATTAATTACTTAATTTGTACTTGCTTAAGAACCATAGTTCAATTTGAGATAAATTTAGCACCATTCATGTGAACAACAGTGCAAATATTTTATTGGAAGAAGTTCAGTGTGGGGAAGAAACACATCAGTGGAACTCTTAGAGATTTATTAACATCGTGTTTGGAGATATATTTGTGACTCATGAAGCCCTCATTAAGTACCCAATACTTAATCTCAATTACTTTCCAATAAGGCCCCATTTGAGACCCATGGTGACCCAAAAGGATCCAATTTCAATATTGTTGAGAAGAGAGCGATAGATCAAGAGCGGGAGCTAGAGAGAGATCACGGAAGGCGGGTGAGTATGTAGCGGAAGAAACATCCCGAAGATAGGAAAAACTATGAAACAGAACGGAAGCCTGAAAGATGGTGCGAGGTAAAGATTAAATAACACTGAACAAGGACGAGGAGTTAGAGAGACAGCTGAGAGGAGAGATAGAGTTTACATTCGCCTTGGATACATTCAAGTTTTTAATTATATAATTACTTCGCGTTACTTTTTGTGCAGACACAAAGCTAACATCAAATGTTATTTTCTCGCAAATAGTCACTCTGCACTATCACCCTTCAGTCCAGAACCCCCCAGCTAGCTGCGCGCCTATATATACCATTCTAACGTCAGATGTAGGGTGATATAGTGCTAGCATGTCATTCAACTTATGACTCAAAAGCTGAACCTTGTCCTGTCACGTGTTGAACATAAACAGAGCCAAATGCAAACATTAGCCTACTGGGGTTTTCACTTTCCTTCGGTGGTTTTTCCCTCTTTTTTGTCAAATTTTTGGCAAACTTACACAAACCATTAAAATCTACTGAATTGTACTTTTTTTCGCTACTGTGCCGATACTCACGTCGGCCGTCACGTAAATCATCATAGGTAGAATCCTTTACAAGTGTCCTGCAAGAGTATGTATAATCAACGAAGTGTTCACCGAATTCCGATCGATATCTCCCTAAATTGCCGAAACTCTATTTCGGCGTCAAAAAGTTGGCTTGGAGATATGTTAGGATAAATGGATAGACATTTCATCACATCATTTGCTTATCAAAAGGCTCGTCGCCCCTTCAAGAATGGCACACCTCTGACATACCATAATCGGCCTATGCACTTTGTGACCCTTAAATCCTTTGCCTGACCCTACTTAGATTCGGACAGCCTTTTACGGAATAAGGTGGCATGTGATACATAGTAAAGGCTTTAAAAAAAAAAAAACAAAAAAAAAAAAAGAATTCCAAGTCGGGTCAGTAAAGTGGAGTCGAAAAAAAAAAAAAAAACAAAATTTACACAACCCAAAAATCCTGGCGGCCGCATCTGATGCAGTAACTTTACAGGCCATAAAACAAATCATAAAAAGATGGTTTGTATATGCTTTTAAAGTCTTTTGATGGCTAATCTTTATGCACGATTTTAATAATAATATAAAATGTCATTTAGGGGCCTACATGTCGCTCTATAACAGCCTACATGACTTGCAAGAAATACATTCAATACAATTAATATACAATAATGCCATACAGCAAAATAAAGGAATGAACACAATCCAAAATCAACAAAATATTTAAACATCAGGAAATAGTAGCCTAGTTTTTAGAGGAGTCTTTTAAAGACACTGGTGATGTTTCACAGCCTGGACCAATTATATCTGTCGCCACTCCCCAAATCTACGCTTGGTACGAGGAAAACAAGCCAAGTGGTAATACCATACTTGTTAACATCAGAAGAGACCGTATCATTCGCTTGTTTGCCTTAATTAGAATTACTATAAAACACATTGTACAATTTAGACCATCTGTGAGGTAATGATGGAGCCTGCCCGTGAAGAGACTTAATTAAAGACTTGGCATCTATACGTTCCTTACCAGGAACCAATGAAGAAATGGTTCCACAAGTTGTGTTGAACTCACCTCTGGTCACGACCGCATGCGGACACCAAAGCGTGCAGCTTTATTTTTTTAAAAATTGTACTTGTCGCAGCACGCTGACCTTGAACGTTTAAACCTGGTACATTGCCGGCATTCCGGCCTGCAAGCGCCATATGACTGTCTCATCTCGACCGCGAAATCGAATATTGTGTGCGTATGGGTGTCGTGGTGGGGTGTGTGGGGGGCCCTCCCCCACCGGGAATTCTGGAACCGCGCCTTGTACCGGCTAGACTCATTTATTACTTGGGCCGGGTTGCATTTATTTGTGCTTAATCCCAGGGACTCAATTTTTGCTGCAAAACGGGGATCACCTAAACTAGATTATTCCCTTCCCAAGCGTCCGTGAGTAATATCGGCACAAGCAACTTGTTTCTACTAAAAAATATTTTCATATATAATAATATATATATATATATTATATATTATATTATATATCTCATATATCTATATATATAGTAATACTATATCATAAATTAAGATATATCAATTACAAAGTATAGACCTCTGGAAAGGCCACCGTTTACTCTGAGTTTTCACGGCACACCCTCACTTCCGATCACTGGTACCGTCTTCAGACGGAATGATGACTCACACACGTGTCTTAACCAGTATACATGTAGTATATACATGCCATGGTGTTACGACTGATGCATTTCCGCACTATTGTCCGGTACTTTTCCAAATGGTCGAGAGTGCTCAACCACATGAGTCTTTGGGCGTAATAAACTCATAGTAAACAGTATCATTTTCCCAGGTTACTATCTTTGGACTTAGATGCTCAATCCCATTAACAGGAGAGCGTAAAATAACATTACAAAGTATAGCCCTCTGGAAGGCACCGTTTTCTCGATTTCATACGGTATACCCACACTTACGATCACTGGGTACCGATCGTTCATACGGATTATGATCACAGTCGTTGTCTTACCGTAAGACCTGTATTTATATACATGCCTTGTGTACGACTGGGTCTGTTCCAACCAGCAGCTTGTGCTGGTCTTTTTCGCAAATAGGCGAGAGTGCCAAATCTATATAGTGTTGGTGTTTGGTTATACAGGGTATAACAAAAATTCCCCCCCCATAGTAACAATTATTATTTACAGGTGACTACTCCTTTGGAATTAAGAAGTGCTCAGATCCCATTACAGGAAGCTTAAAATAAATTACAAAGGTAATCGACCCTCTGGAAAGGCACCGTACTCTGAGTTTTCACGGTTATAGAAAACCCTCACTTACGATCACTGGGTAAACCGATCTTCCGTCTGAAGACGTACCCAGTGGACTCGTAAGTGAGGGTAAAACCGTGAAACTCAGAGTAACGGGGTTTTGCCTTATTTCAGAGGTCTATACTTGATTTATATATAATATATATATATCTTATATATATGTATATATATATCTATAATATATACATATCAATAAATAATATTATATATATATATCTATAGGTCTATATAATCTGCGTTTTTATAGAAACCCATAGACCCAAAAACCATATCCTGCAAATGTTCAGCATAAGAATTAAACACATTCTTAAACTGTGGTCTTAAACGTCAAACATGATCAATGTGCAATTTGCAACACCTATCCTGTCAGGGCTGTAGAGCGCGACCCCAAAGCACTAGCGTATCCCCTGCCGAATTAACCAGTGATAGTTGATACACGAATCCGCCGGCGACTATGATCGCCCCTACTCCGTGGGCGGCGCGCCTCACATCCGCCAGGAACTTTGTGGGGGGGCATCGTGTGGTGTAGGGTTTGTTTGGTGCATTTTGGGGTTGTAGTCCTACCGCGTGTTATCCGTTGTACGGTTAACCACAAAGAAGTGGGGGGGGGGAAAGGTGGATCAGTTTTGACGGCAAAAACCAACACGATTAGCACGGTTATCCATTTGTATATCATGCCCCCCCCCCCCAAAAAAAGGGCGACGTCGTAGGAATAAGGTGTGTGTAATTCGTGGCTGCACAAATAGCGACAAAAGTTAACAAAAGGGAAATCGAACTGCGGGCGAATTCACTCGCTAATGACACAAATGAAACAATCCTCTGTATCCATTCAGTCTAAAATATCCACTTGTAACTCTCACTAAGCATTTTCATCACGTGTACTGATAGTCCAGGACGTAGCACTTCCATGCACAAACGAGACTAAATTGTATGTATCATATCTCCGAATCGATCACAGGGGGCCTGAAGATGTCTTATCTAAACAAAACACCAACACCCGCATCGGAAGATGTCACGTTTTTTCAGCAAACATGGGTCTTGGGCACTATTCACGTTTTTTCCCACGGAACACGAATTATCAACATGCTAATTTGTTACTTTAACCTTTATATTTTGGTCTGGGATGTTTGAATTTTTACGAAATTAATTAAATTTGCATCACGCGTGCCGGTTAAAAAATTTGAACCCCCCCCCAAGGAAAATATTTAATAACACGTATTCTAACCATCATAGCGTTCATATTGCTCAGTCACGCAAAGTGGGCGAGATAACCTTCAATGTTTACAAACCACAGTAAGACACTTTCCTGGAATGTCCAGTTTAGTTGCTCAGTTAGCGTTCCCGTCCCGGATGAGTTGGTCTCTCCTTTGTCCATAAATCCATGGAAATACACGGTGAAATTTGTTAACAATTGCAAAAAGGTAAGGATTTGTAATTCTTATTATCATGATTATTGGCTTATGAGTGTTTTGGTTCGTGTAGCATATGCTGCGGTGTTTACTTTGGTGTGTATTTGTGCCGGGGATGCCCGCCCAGTAATGGCGGGCACGTAGAGGGTGTCCTTTTCGTCTATTCTTCTTCCTTGTCGGTGTGTTGTTGTTTTTTTCTTGGTGTTACGCAAGTTGGCTCCTGTGTGCGCCCCGCTATTGTGGAGTCTGATAGACGCGGAGGCGGTTTGCGGTGGGAGGGGGGGGGGACCACCAACCAGGCGCAAGGGGGGGGGCGGGGAGCAGGTCGAAACCTCACAACCCAAAGGGGCACGAGGAGGGGGCCTAGAATGGGGGGGGGACGGAGAAGGAGGGCCGCGAACCGAAAAAGAGGAAAAGGGGAGAGAGGGAAAGTGAGGAGAGAGAGAGAAGTGTTGTCTTGGTGTGAACGCAGTGTTAGATGCCTCACTGTCATCACGGGGGGGGTGGGGGGGGATGGTAGCGACCTTGATTGGGGCAACAAGACCCAGCGAGGAAACGGAGGCGGGTGGAGGGGGGGGCAGGCGAAGCGGGAGAGCAGGGACGGAAGAGCGCGCACACCGGGAGGGCATCCGGTACTGCTCGGACACAGCGACGCCGATTCCGTATCCGCACCGCTAATTGGTCCGGCTATTCTTAGACAGGCGCTACGTCATGGGACCCCCCAGCAGCCAAAAACTGTGTTAAGGCTGGAATAAGGCGATGAAAAAAAACGGTTCGCGGTACCCTGGATATTGCGAAATCGACGAATCAGGTGTCGATCTGATGTTTGTCCACTACTGTTGGTGAGGTTTTGCCCGTGGTGTCACACTCGAAAGATATTACTTCCGCGGCTGACGATGTGTTTGAGTGCGACGAAGTGGGAGCAGACGTGACAGCACAATCGAGTAAATTGAGCCAGCGATAGTAAGAAAAGGTTTTGTAAGGGAAATACAGTATTGTTCCACCAACTTTGGTTTTATACGGCTTTTTTTATATAACTATATTATAAACTGGTCACCTAACTAGACATTTAGTTAGAATATTTTGGTGCGATAAATCGTTGTTACGTAATAGGGGCCCAGTAATTTTGCGCAATCGCCAGTGTACAAAATCCGAACTCTATCTGACCGGTCCGAATATGTAACTAGTGTTTACGTGTCAGCCCCTGGCATGTTACCGGTCGCAAAACTGTGAACTCCTGCGCAGTGAAGATTTGCCAGGTCGCGGTGTTTCAATTACTTTCTGCCTTTCTGACCGTGATTTCAATGGGCGGCGCTATGTGTGCCAAGACGACACGTTAATGGGGGCGCGATTGCTATTTGTTAGTATCAGCAATAGCTCCCGCTCTGCCTGGACGGTTGCCGACAACCTATACTCCCGGAGCATGAGTGGTGGTCAAGAATATCACATTTGCAATATAGGGACACCGGTAGTACTAGTAACAATTTCTGGAATCATGACAGTGCGTGTAACTTAAAGAGTCATGAAGCAATGCGAGTTGGCTCACGCGCGGTCAGGCTTTGTCTATCGCTTGTAGGGCCCCCATGCAATCCGACCACGCCGACCCCGACTTGTCATGGAAATTGCATCTTGTAAGAATCTCATGTAGAGTACTCATTTCTTTACGTAACATGTATTTTATGTGTAATTAAACCTTTATTGATCTCCTGCACATCTTTTTGTTTTTGGGTGGAGGGGTGGTTTTGTATTTTTGTTTTTTGTATAACGCGACGTACTATCTGTGAAAACTTTAATATACATGTGTAATGATCGATTTCCGAGGTGGTCTGATTTATGATATCGTCTTGAAGGGTCTCACTCCAACACCCATTTGGTAAAGTGTCGCGCCAATAATGTTAAACGTTTTGAATGGTGAGAGCTAAAAACGAAATTTTTAAGCCTGCCTGGAGGGTCTTTAAATTAATGACGGCTTTGGGGGGGTTCCGAGACAACAATTTGGGACCCATATTCGGCGTGCATAATTTTCCAACCCAAACATCTCTTTAAGAGCCTAATATTTTTTCAAGGTAAGGGTTGGTGGAGAAAAATGTGGGGGTAGGCCCCCTACCGTTCTTCAATTTCATATTTTGACAACTTCCAGTAAATCTTGTGTCCTAAACCCGCTGGGTCGTTCCAGTATGTTTAATTTGGGGTCCTACAGATTAATAGGAATCCAACCTTTAATGTTGAGCCCACGGCTATAGCTAGATTTGGAATAGCCTATAGGCAACACATAAACCGGGCCGCTGTTAGAAAACGTATAGCGCCAGCACTTTGAGAACGCGTGGTACAATCGTGCTTTTGTGTTGGTTTTCCAACATCGCAGGAAGGGTAGCACCGACATCTGCTTGAAAATGTTAGCCTAAGTCTCTTTGGTTATTTGGGGTTTCGCGCGGCGTTGCGGGGGCGATTGATGGGAGGTGGGTCTGGCTCCGTGTGTGGCGTCGGTCCCTTTGGGTGTTTTGGGTGGGTGGCCTGTGGCGCATCCTAACGGAACAGATGAATTCATTCGGGCGTCCCACATGCCAATCCGTGGCTCGACCCGATTTGCTAATCTGTGGGGTTTCAAAAACTTAAAGGTGCAACGAGGTTCATTTCACAGGTATCCGATCTCTCTAAGTACAAAATTTTTAAAGTAACGATTGTTGGCCGCCGCCGATGGTAAAGCTTTCCATCAAATATATCCCTATCTGAAAGGATTATAGCTGAGAATTTCCTTTGGTTCCAAATTGTTAGATTTCTATTTTTCGTATAGAAGGCAATAGCGAAACTGTGTTGCAGCCTATGTTTTCTATTGAAATATAAGCAATTAAAATCACTTTTTTTCTGCTCTCTTTTAGACATTTCTTAGCCAAACAAGGTAAGAAATCTTATTGAGGTGTCTAATCTATATGCAAATTACGAGTAATTATGACACAATATTTGGGTGCTTCAAATCTCGGTTGTTGGGCGAGACCTTACAAGGTAGGAGAGCGCGTATCAGACGGAGACGCGGCTAAAGGCTATATCTGGTCACGAATACTTAAGGATGATGGTAAAATGAACCGTTTTGGAAATTACACTGTTATGTAGAGTTACGGGTATAGTCTTAGGGCTTATGTTCGACGGCTCAGCGAATGTTATTGCAAAATTATCTTATTCTATGATTTTATTGAAATAAGTTTTAAGAGGTGATTTTGTAATGTCACATGGGACCGCTGATTGGCAAGTCGCGTAGCATTTAACACCAAATTACCGTTTGAAAATTCAAAATACTCAATCGATCAGGTACGTGTTCTACTCCCCCGCCATCCCTCCCGCCCCCCCCCCCTACTTGTTGAAACCGTTTCCGTGATTACCCGGCTTTTGGGGCGCGTAGCCGTCTAACCAAACTTGATCTGGCTACACCCACCCACCAGTTTCATGACCGTAACGACTTCCCGGTCTCCTGAGAAAAGGGGGACCGACAGACAGACGAAGAGGCTTATAATATAGATGGTCACTAAAACTTACCTATTAAACATCTGGTGGTACCCTTCTAAACATAACGTTAAAATTTGTGCTACGAATTTCATGAAAATACATGGGAACGTGAAATAAATCATGTAAAAGTATCTCCCCAGGGTATTCATCTTCAGACAAACTAACAAATCAATAACACTGAGAGCATTTTTTATTCCCGCTATCACACCAACCTATTTCGGAAACATAATTTCCTAAATATGATCACTTTACAGACACAATATTAACCCCTTTGTAGACGGCCGGCCAAAGGACCTAAATATACTTTTGACGGCGTTGTTTGTTACAAAGGTCCAACCTAGTGATTCATACACCATGGGATGTCCCGCAACGTATGGGATGTTGGCCTTTCTCCTTTTTAATTTTATGGTAAAATGGGCCCAAAAAAGGTCAAAATTGTCAAAAATAGGTAAATCAGTCCGAAATGCATTCCTCTTCAAATAATCTATCAGAGCATTCCATTTAACCTTCAAGGAGTCCATATTTAGTGAATATAATGGAAGTCCTATTCAATTGATACAATTTTGGGGTCCAAATTCCAAAAAAGGGTCAAATTAGTCTCAAAATAGGTAATCAGGTCAAAATACATTCCTTTCTTAAAATAATCGATCAAACATTTACTTACCATTCAAATGAGTCATATTCCAAGTGATAAAATGGAAGCCATTTTTATTAATTTTTAAATAATTCGGGGGTCAAAATGGCCAAAAAAGGTCAAATTGTCCAAAAATAATGTAAATCAGTCAAATGCATTCCTTTCTTAAAATAATCTATATAACATGTCATTTCCTTCAAAAGAGCTATTTAAGTGAATATAATGAGCCATGTCCAATTTAATAATTTTTGGGTACAGAATGGCCAAAAAAGGTCATATGTAAATCAGTCGAAATACATTCTTTTCTTAAAATAATTGATATAACATGCTCATTCACCTCAAAGGAGTAATATTTAAATGGATAAAATTGAAGCCATACCGATTTATAGATTTTGGGGAAATTGGCCAAAATGGATACCTCAGGCCCAATACCTTCGTTTCACAAACATTTCAAGGAAACATTTGCCGTTTTATCTCCAGGAAACGTCCAATAAGTAGCTTAGTGCTTGTCAATTTCTAGTTTTTCATTTTTTAGATCAAAATGACCAAAATCCGGTCAACTTGTTCCCAAATTGTCAAATCACTTACACCCAAGGACCGGGCCAAAGGCCATCATAATTAAGCGAATAGAAAGCTAGTGGGCTGCCAGATTTTGGGGGTTGAATTGTCAAATATGCCCTTTTTCAAATTATTCAACAATTAAGGGTCATATAAGTTTTTTGCCTTTAAAAAATCAGGTGAAAAGTGCTAGCGTATTTATTTTATAGATTTCTGAGTCAAAATGGAATTAAATGGGACAAAATTCATCCAAAAACTGATCAAAATCAATTAAATGGGTGAGATAATGAAACGTGTCACTTTGTCTTTTACATTAAGTCTTTCTTTTTGCACAGTAGGTCAAAGAATTATGCGTTAACCCCCACGGGATATAATTAAGTAACCATTGTATATAGACTTGCTAGCCAGTCCATTTGGAGTAGAACTGGGACAAGAACTTTAAAACCACCCAAAATTTATCCAAATAAACTAAAATGGACACCAATTATAAACGGTGCGACTTTGTCCATATTTTAATCATTACCCTTGTGAATTTATATATGTTTCTATTGAATATTTAAAAATAGTTGTTAGGGCCATGGTGTTTTGATTTTTTAGATGGACATTCAGCTAAATTACTTTTTAAATGAATTTTCTTTACTTATTTGCATTCTGATAACACAAGACCATTTAAAAGAGTTTTATAACCTTGATTTCTGATATGCAAATTGATATTTCTCCTTATATCTGTTGTCCAATTGGAACTTGTAAATAATTTTATTCCACAGAATTTTATTCTAGGCTACTCACAAGGCTTTTTGAAAGTTTGAATATATGTGTTATACCCGTGACTATCAAGGATCTGAGGTGGCTGCTCTGTTTTAAATTGGACCGAGTTTGATCAATATTAACAGCTAAAAATATCCTCCAAGCTTTGTCCAATCTGGGTGGATTCACAGGCCAAGTCTCTGGTGGTGGATTTAAGCATTTAATAATATGAAAATAGGCTAATGCACAAGAAGAACCCTTTAATTAATTTGCTCAACCATGTAGGAGAAGTGACATTTTGGACACATTTAAACCATAACTCTGGAATAGCCGCCAAATTTGAATAGTGACTGTTTTTCCCATTTCGGGTGCTTTTCTTTCTTTACCAAATGATGATTCTGACCTTAGATTAAACTAACAAAATAAAATAAATATTCAACTGAACTGCGCTACAATGCCAAAAACTTTCATAAAAAGGCTTTTAGGTATCATTCTCTCGTCCTTATCCTGGCATTTAGCGAAAAAATGTGAAAGACAGTACCTTCACCGTGGTTTAGGGTAATCACAGTCAAAGTCGAAGGGTAAGGGGGTGGTTGACAACCCGAGGAATGTATGGTGGCTTTTTTTGAAAATTTATGCATACGTTTAACTCACAACTCTATGTTATATAGAAATAGCCATTTGTCATAGAGCTGAAAACCCGTGAAAAATCCGATATTCCTAACTTTTTAGCGCAAATTGAATTTTCGCCTATAGATTTTACTGTGGAAAATACCAATTTCGGGGACCAATTTGCAGATCGAGGACTTGATAAAGTCATTCTGACGCCTACTGCTGGGTATTTTGGTACTTATTTTGATTCAATGGGAAGACGAGGACCATATCTATCAACTTAAAACCGACAAAATAAAACATCGTGGGCTTTATAGAAGCGTTCTTAGTATTTTGGTTTTCAATTCGTGTAATCATATCAACTTTGAGTACCGTAAAGTAGGGCATTGATAATAACAATTACAACAACTTTTGGATTCTTGACTTCTTTGTCCCCTCCAAGAAAAGTGCATCATAATGGCCAACTCATTTTTAACTGTGAATTGTACTCTCGGTGATGTGAACTATGGTCCTGATTAATACTAATTTTGACAAATAGGACAATATAGCTAATTTACTACCCCCTTTGTGGTAATACCCATCAAATCTGAGAATGTGGAATACCAATACCCTAATTTTACTGAGGGATGTAAATTAATGATAACACTAAACCTTAAGGAAAATTATTTGCTGCCAGTACATTACATTTATCAACCCTAGTTTAGTTGATATTTTCTGACCATGTTGGACCATAAATCTTGAGATTCCCCCCCCCAATCTTGAGTTCCTTTTTGATCCTCAGCCCAATGTAAACTCAAATGGTCAATTGGAATACCACCGCACTGTATCCACCTATTTTATATTCCATTGAGTATTCTAGAAAGGAGGGAATTTATGACTGTTTTACCATATTTTAAACTTTTTTTTACATTTTGGACATTTTAACCACAAAATGTTTTCACTGAAAAGGCTAGCCTTATTACTTAATCACTGTCCCTGGAAGAAATGAATTGTGTTCCTTTAAGCTATTTGTAGAAAAGCGTGTTAGGACTATTATTTTGAAAACAAATTTGAACTGTTTTGGCTATTTTGACTCTACAACGTGTCAATGAATGACTACTACTCTATTCATTTTGTTTTTTATTTATATCTTTGGGAAAGAAAACTTTACATATTCCCTAATCCCATTATTATTGTTGAGAAGGAAGCACTTTGGATTTTTGGGACAATTTTTTATTTTTTTTACGTTTTTCTTTTTTTATTTAATTAAAATTGCTATAGCACTCAATCCGCTCATTTGTGTCCCCACTTGGATTACATGCACATTTTCTGTGAACACCTTGAAAAAAGCAGGCAATATATTGACATTTACCTATTTTGGATATTTGACCTTTTTTTTGACCCCAAAATTTCATATATTTGGAATGCTTCCATTATATTCACTTAAATATACTCCTTTGAAGGTAAAGTTGCCATGTTTGATGAGATTTTAAGACAGGAATGCATTTCGACTGTTACCATTTTCTGGACATTTTGACCTTTTGGCTATTTTTGACCCCCAAAATTCCAAATTGGAATGACTTTCATTATATTTCACTTAAACATAACTCCTTTGAAGGTAATTGGACATGTTTTTCAGATAGATTATTTGAAGGAATGGCATTTCGACTGATTTACCTTTTTTGGACCATTTTGACCTTTTTGGCCATTTTTTCTAATTCTACCCTAAAATTAAAAAAAAAATTAGAATGGCCCCATACGCCCATACGCTATGTATGTCCCCTGAGGATGCAAATCCACATGGTTGGATGTTTTTAACAAATTACGGGCCGTCCAAACTTTTTCTGAGCACTTTTTGCTTCTGGCCTGCCGTCTATTGCGCGCTTGTTATTTCCATTTCCCTTCCGGCCTGTTTCAATAACTAAGCATGTTTCTAAAGCAATATTACAGACTAATCCTACGCACGGTCTTTCAAATCATATGTCAAACAACTAGTGTTTATGGTGAAATCCCCTGCGCTTACCACAAAGCAAACTGGTTCAGGCTAGTTTGTTTTGTACGGAAGGAAAATTATTGCTTCATTCATTTAATGTATCAACATAGTTTAAGTTGAATTTTCTGACCTGTTGACCATAAATCTTGAGATTCCCCCCCCCCCAATCTTGAGTTCATTTTGATCCTCAGCCCAATGTAACTCCAAAAATGGGTTAAATTGGAATACACCGCAATGTATCCACCTAATTAATTCCATTGAGTATTATAGAAAGGAGGGCAATTCTGACTGTTTTACCATATTTTAACTTTTTTACCATTTGGACATTTTAACCCCAAAATGTGTTCAATGAAAAGCTAGCACTTTATTTACTTAATCACTGTCCCTGGGAAGGAAATGACTTGTGTTCCTTTAAGCTATTTTGAGAAGAGTGTTATGACTATATTTTGGCGACCAAAATTTGAAATTGTTTGGCTATTTTGACTCTACAACGTGTCAATGAAATGACTACTAATCTATTCAGTTAATATAGTTCTTTGGGAAGAACAACTTTACATATTCCAATAGTTGTTGAGAGGAAGGGCACTTTGGATTTGGGGACAATTTTGATGTTTTTTGGTCAATATGACCCCGAATATGCAAATTGAAATGGTAGCACTCAATCGCTCATTTGTGTTCCCCTGGGATGTAATGCACATGTGATAGATGAAACACTTGAAAAAGAGGCAATATGAATTGGTTACCTATTTTGGACTATTTTGACCATTTTTGACCCCAAAATTTTATATATTGGAATGGCTTCATATATTCACTTAAATATGACTCCTTTGAATGTAAATGGACATGTTTTGATGATTTGAAAGAAAAAGGAATGAATTTCGACTGATTTACATATTTTGGACCAATTTTGACCTGTTTGGCCCTTTTCTACCCTAAAATTAAAAAAATTAGAATTGGCCAATTACCCCATACGCTATTGTATGTCCCATGATGATGCAAATCCACATGGTTGGATGTTTTAAACAAATTACGGACGTCAAAACTTTTTCTGAGCACTTTTTGCTGTGATGGCCGGCCTGTTATATTGCGGATTTGTTATTTTCCGGCCTGTTTCATAACAAGCATGTGTCATAAAGCAAATTACAGACATCCTACAGCACGTCTTTCCAATCATATGTCATACAAGCTAGTGTTTATGTGAAATCCTGCGCTTACCACAAAGCACTGGTTCAGGCTAGTTGTTTTTGTACGGAAGGAAATGTTTTATATACTTCTAGTAAGTTGGCTCCTTTGAAGTCTAGTTCTACACTAGACTGTATCGTGTCTCGGATCCGTCTTTAGGTTAAGAGCGCACGCCGGGAAAACAAAGCTAAGTACAATGATATAAAAATGCTAAACTATCAAAACACCTTGGAGACCTGTTCAGCTTGCCACCTACCGCCGCCTTTATTTCTGAAAAAATGTTGCGATGATTTCGACTTGCCAGACTACCCAAAATCTTTTGCTTGCCTCATTTTAGTCACGCTTCAATGTGTAAGCGGAACTCTCGTGCCTGCGACACAAGCAAACCCTGTGGCCAAGTTGAATGCTCTACACGTTGTAACGTTTACAATGAATAGGGTGTCGGTCGGTAGTATTGCGTTGTTGAGGGGAAAAATTACTGCCAAGTACCGTATACCCGGGTAACCATGAATGGATAATGGGGCAAGGGCTGGCGGTTCCAAACCAGGGCATTAGATGGACAGAGGAACTCAAAGGGGTATTTGGGTGAGAGTAGCTGCCAAAATGGCGAGATATGTTGTTGCGGAAAGGGTTTGGGTAGGGAGGTTTTTTTGGCTTTTTGGTGACAAATTTGTATGCAAATCTTCCCAAAAATGTGGGCTTGTTAGAAAATTTTGCAAAAAATTCCCAAGTTGGAGTCTTAATTGAAATTTTTCAATTTTTTCAAAAATAGGGATATTTAGGCGAGTGGAAAACTTCAAAAATATGGGGTCTTTGCGGTGCAAATTTCCAAAAGATACTGGGGTTTTGGGCGAACAAGCGGTGCTAAATTGGGGTCTTTACAGCCGTACATACGCGTCACCTCCAAGAGGGAGTGCCCCCCTATATTGTTATTACCAGAGCCGAATAAAAGGGCCGCATGTCAATCAATGTTCTTGTCCTAGTCGTGAAATGTGCAAACTTGTCAAATCACCTCCACCAAATACTAGTTAGTTTGAAGGACGGTGTATTGTTATAAGTTCAAGCCTTTATATTCGACTGAAACGAAACGGGCTCAGCACCCATTGGTTACAGGCTTGATTCCGTCAGTGTAATGTACGATCACGGATATAAGGCGTGTTAATCGCATGGGCACACTGAGCCCGTTTTTATTTTCGTCGAATTAGAATTAAGCCAAGTGAATCCTTTATAACCAGTTAACACACAACTGTACGTCACCCTATTGTTTTTTCGCGCAATTATTTTGCACGAATGGAGCGAAAGTTACAATAACACCCCCGCCATTCCGTTACCACTCAGCAAAGCGATCTGCTTCGCCGAGTTTTACGAAGGGCCGGCGTTATTGGATACATTCACTCCATTCGCGCAAAACAATGCAGAAAACAATACGAAGCGGATTACAATATGGGCAAATTTAGAAAATATTTCCGTTTGATAAAATCACATGAAATAACGGATATCATACCATACAACGAGTTAATTTTGGGTCGTCCTTTTAGTTTGGGGTTTGTTTATTTGTCTGGTTTCTTTATTTATATACAAAATTACAAAAAACAATTTTATTATTTTGTATGACTTGGAGTATTTCAATACATTTTTCAACATTAATTCTTTGTGTTTGAGAGTAAATTTTTGAAATTTGACTTATTTTGATCTTATATTTCATGCATGGTTGATCTACGTTTATTTCATTAGCCTTCAACTTTTGTTTATCGTGTACTTAGGCCTAGAATATTTTTGTTCTATTGTTTTTTGTAATTTGTCAAAAGCTAACCGAACTGGCTGGCTCTTTGTATCTTTTGTGCGTTTTCTTATATGTATTTAATTTTGTTCCTGTTTATTGATTAAGCTTCAATCATAATCATAGTATTTTCTACTGTAACAGTTGTGTAAAAGTATATGCCTGAATTTCAGTTTGTTTCATAGAAAATTATGCGACGTAAAACATTTCATTTTTTATTTTCAAAGACAAGAGGGACATTTCTAGGAAGCAGGCGCCCCATTTTTTTCGAGCCCGAGCTTGTTGAATTATTTGAAATGATATCAAACATTAATTCGAGCACAAGAAGGAATACACCGTATTATTATGTAAAAGATGATAATTTAGTATGCTTGATTTTTGTCGTGCACGACAGAAAAATCAAAGCATGCTTGTCTATAGAGGCCAATTAAAGGTGCAACGAGGATTTCACATAGATTGTTCCTTAAAAAATCGGACAGTACTGTTTTTGCCCTGATTAAGCTTTCCAAAAAGGAATCCCCATATAGATTAAGACTGAGACAGGTTTCTTGGTACAAAAAAATTGTGAAAATTTCTAATTTGTATAGGAGCAATACAAAATTCAGCCTATGTTTTACATTGAAATATAAAGCAAATCAAATACTCTTTTTCTCTTTTAAGGCATTTCTGTAGCGAAAATACAATTTGGTGCCTCAAAAATCTCTCGTTGCACCTTTAAGTCAATACGGGCTATACGCTACACAGGTTTTTCATGTTGTACATGCTACTTTTTTTTTTTAAATTTTGGTTTTAGGGTTAGAAGTGTTCGTAGTGTAGTCATAAATAAAAAAAATTGCTCCTCGTAAAAATTTTAACGGGGGTACGTATGAAACTCTTTCCCGCGACACCGTTTTAGTCGGCCACGTTAAATAAATTGAAAAAAAAGTTCCTAAAAAAAAACGAATGTGGTCAAATGCGATTTGAAAACCTGGTTGCGAGCGTTCAGCCGAACATTTTTGGCCTATAGGAAAAAACGAGACCACGCACTTTCACACTATACCAGTTCATATTAATCCTTGGCCATATCCAGAGACGAAAATACAAATACCGATGAAAACTTGTCCCATATGGAGCCATTAGTCGATCAGTAATTCCCAATTAGATTCTGCCATCGGCATTTACTGGATATATGGGTGATGGATACAGGGCCTATTTATAGATCCTCATCCTTCGGTAATCCATAAATCCCTCAGATTCGGATTTGGATTCAGATTCACATTCAGGTTTATTTCATTTAGAACGGAAAATCATGATCATAATACAATAATATATTCCAAGGGCATCCTCAAGTTGCAAGTGAATTTAGCTTGTAATTCAAGAAAACGGGTTCATCCACTTTGTATAGCAATTCACTTCATACACACACAGGTGTCTGGCTGACCATATACGTGGTAAATAGTTGAGTTACACATCTTGATCTCGTTTACACCAGTTAGCCGGTAATTTCCATCATAGCAGTATATACTTATATTATCAAGGGTAAGGAAGTCATGACGAGTAATCAAATATAAATGTACATATATATCCACTCTGTATCAAAACTGTGACAGCAACATAAACCACACAACCTATACCAATGAAATCTGCACTACGAAATGCTGATGCGGGGATTTGAAAATGCGATCAATACTGAACCTAATTTCATCCTTGCATATACAAATTCAAAGAATGTTTTGTCCAGTATTGCGTTTTAAAGACTTTAATTCACCACCCATTCTACAAACTTTGAATACATTATCCGGCTTCACTCGGTAATTGATATCTTGTGAATGAGGCAACTATTTCAAAAAACACTCCATTCGGCAAAATAATGGAGCGAAAAATGCCAAATAGAGGGACGTCCAGATGTGTTGTTAAGGTCGGATTCACGAGTTACTCTCCTTTCGTGGCTGAGAATGGCTTCGAGGCTACGCCTCGCTTTCTCAGCCACGAACGGGAGTAACTCGTGTAATTCCTTTACTACTATGCAATAGTAATTGTGCTGGGGGTTTTCTTACACGTAGCACTATTGTTACATAATAATGCAGGCAACTCTGTCCTCTTTCAATTTATGTTAATATGGGAAAGCCAGATGCAGATGGAATTTCTTTCAATAGTAGAACCGCAATACTTTACTTACAAATGTGACCACGGATTCCGCGGTCGGTCAATCAAATCTTCGATTAGCTTAGTTTCGAATATGCGTTTTCGCTCAAAGACAATTTGTGTTGTACAATAAGTAGCACGTGATTGATTTATAAAATATGAAGTTCAGGAACTGGCAACCATAATTACATTGTTACGGTTATGCGCTCCCGCCATAAAGAACGTGTTTTATGAATGTGACAAAGTCCAGCCATAATGACCACGAGCCCTACGGCGGTATGGTAAGTACGTATAGCCCGTTTCTAAAATGAAAACGTAAATTGAAACCAGTCGTTTGAAAAATTTGTTGTGGGAAAGGGATGTGGCCCGTAGCGATTGCGTGTTCAATTTTCCCGTGTTTGCGAGTCCCGAAGTACCCGACAAAAACGTTCAATTTCTCGCTAAGTTCTATAATCTTCCCTTCTTCACACTTCTATGTCTCTTGGTTCAGACCAATTACGGGACATAGTTAAAAACAAAACTAGTAAACGGGACCCGGATCCATAGAACCCTTCTTTTCCGGAGATATTTGAGATTTAGTTTCCTTTGCATGCATTCGCATATGGTAAAGGTAAAGGGGACGGACCTGTGTACTATACAGGAAGGGAGTGCCCATCTCTTTCGAAGCGATTGGGCAAGGGAATCCACCATATAATGTTGCTGTAGGGGGCTCGCTACCTTACAGCGAGTCTGTTGGGTACCGTCCCGACAGTGAATAATGCGGTACCATTCATCCCTGGGTTAGAGAGAGTACTTGCGGTAAATCGCTTACTCAAGTGCGAAACACATTGGCCAGCGGGGCTCGAACCCACAACCTTTGGCATGGCGGGCAGAGCGCTGATCCACTGGACCACATGTGCCCTCACATTCGCTATGACGGACTGATAACGTTAAATCTCTCGCGCAGTACTAATTTTTCGGAGTCTGTTTGACACAGACTACACACTTTCCAGCCACAGCCGTTAGCAGCCCCACATGGAAATTACGGGGGGGGGGGCTGCGTGACTCATTAGGGCTAGATAGTCACATGGCACAAAACACGTGACATTTGCAGTACGACGGTATTTTGCACTGTATGTCGGGAACGCATAACAATGTACATTGTATGGTTGCCAGTTCCGAGTTCTTTTATAACTATATTGACCCGAATCCGTGCTTACATACATGTCAATACTTTACTTACAAAGAGTTATCTTCTATTGAAAAGAAATGCCACTGGCTTTGAAAAGAGGACAAAAGAGTTCTCTGCTATTATGTTAACTATTGGGAGGCCGCGGTCTCCGCTAGCTGGAGTAACCGGGAGTGATCACTGAAACAGGACCGGTGAGTCAGGAGATATAGTCCTCCGGGCTCATAGTCCGGGACAATGGTGGAAAAATAGGGCAATCGATTCAGTCGACTCTTCACGCAACATTAGTTTCACGCTTTTCCGTTGTCATCTATGGGCCCGGACTATGATACATGCCAGACTCTGATATTTAACACGGTCACGAAACAGAAGCGATCACCGGGCCGATCACTGATGAAGAGGTGCCACAGTGGGCCACACTACAGCAACCACAACAGGCGATGCCGATTAACGGACAATTTTGGCATATTGGTCTCTGTTCTAGCTTGACCCCTTTAGTATATCGGTCATCTTGGGCTATTGTGTATTGCTGCCAATGAGGACGAATTTGATTGGTATTTGGAAAACTATTTGCAAAACCGATGGAAGTACCTCACGCGGAATTTCTGACCAAATCCCAGATGACAGTTTAAATTTGTTTTTGTTAAAAAAAAACACCGATGATTTTCGTGTACAAAACTTTAGCTCATGGAGTTTCCCTTGACGGAGACATCGAATAAATTTTAATTGTGGAGGTTATATTTTGACAAGTGGCACACTATAATCAAGTAGGGCACCAAGGAAAAATTGATTGACATGAGGGGCATGAGATGCACCATATTGTTGGTAATACTACCATACGGGGGGCTTCCATCTTGGAGGTGACGGGTATGTAAGTCTGTTAACTATTTGCACGCTGAGCAAATCTGTACGTCAGTAGTGGCATCGAGATTGCTTTCCAAATATGTCATTTGGGATGCCATCTAAACACGAACAACAAAGGCTATGTTTCTTTGACTCATTAAATGCATTTTCCGCCTCATGAAAAATAAATAATTTGGAAATGTGATAACAAGAAAAGAACAAAAATTGACCAAAAATTCATCTTTGAGCGGTATACTCGCCTGCCGCCGCAAAGAGGTAAGACCCAATTTTCAGCACCGCTGTCACCCAAAGACCCCCATGTATGGAAATGTCACCCAAAGACCCCCATGTATTTTGAAAATGTCACCCAAATACCCTATGATGGATTTGAAATTGTCACCCAAAGACCACATTTTGGGAAAGTTTACCACTGTCACAAAGGGACCCTTTTGGGGAGAAAATTTTGAAAATTTTTCACCCAAAGACCTATATTTGTTTGAGTCCTCTGTCACCGAAGCCCCGTGTTTGGAAGCCGCCAGCCTTCACCCATATCCATTCCTTATGTGATCCCGTCCCCGGGTATACGCTACGTCGCGTAAATCTTCCACTATAGGAATGGTGTTACAAAACAATACATGATACGATCCACCATGTAACAGTGCAGTGTACACGTTACAATCGTGTAACAAGGATTCAACTTGGCAACCCAGGGTAAGTTGAACTCGGCAGCGCCAATTTTGCTTACACCACGTCTTACACATGAAAGGATGCAAGCAAAAATTTTAAATGCCATTAAACCTAGGGGTGTCACCTGAAAACAAAACTGTCATCTCTAAGAAAATTTCTAACAAATGGTGACATAAATCGTTCGTGGACACCCTCTAGAATTTTGTAAAATATGGTTAAAGGTGCAGCAAAAAATTTCGCATTTTGCATTGCGATGATCAAAAATTCTCATGAGGGATTATGGGTAGTTCTGGCAAGTCGAAATTAATCCACGACAGCATTTGATTACGTCTCAGCTAGGAGTCACGCAAGCGGCGCGTAACTGAAATGTCGATCTAATACCGCGCCCTCTATTTGACCTGAATTACACAGGGCCTATTGGATATTGCATATAGATGGGGTCGTCGTGGGTTGTAGAGTCCCACAAATAAAGCAAACGATCAGATGCCATACAGAGGCTATATTTAATAACCACATACAGAACACCGAACTACAAATTTACGACTAAAAAGCATATATAAAATGAATATCTTTACAAGAACGTCATATTTTGTACCATAAAAAATGTATAATTATCTCTGTCTTCGATTCATATAAAATCTCAATCTCTTTAAAGAACCTCAAATTTATATAACCCCTCAGAGCTTAGCTTATGTGAAAATACTCTTCCCATCTCAAATATTTGAAATTGTATATAATATCGTCATCAGGAAAAGTTTTAGATTGACAATGGCACTCCATTTGTAAACCAATCACTTGCTTCGCGCGTTTGAGTGTCTTACCCACATAAAGGAATGTTAGAAAGGACAAAAACATGGTTTAGCCTATGTTTAAAACCTAAACTATTTAGGATTTATGTTTAAATTTTATACATGTTTAGGATTTAAACATGATCAAACATGTTGTTTGTCCATACTACTTTCTAAACACTTAATTTACAGTATGGGTGGTAATTAAAACCTTTTAGGTCTCAAACACTGCCAAATGGGCCATTATCTTTGCTACTTACTGATACGGATTCATTTGTTTTGGTCAACGGATGTAGACTTGATGGCATGACGTTTCGCGTACAAGTATCGCGTATGGCAATCTGAAGCCTCCTGCACTGTTTGAAGAGTGCTCGGTCGAGTGTTTTCCTTCCTTCTAAGAGGTGCCACGTTACAAGTGGGGTACCATTGTAAAGCTTAAAATTAGCTTTTACTGATAACAATGCTATAGGTCTACAAACTGGTTTTAAATAATGTTTATACAATGAGAGATGGACTCCAATAGTTTTTTTTTCGCGCGCGAATACCATATAAACATGGTTTTAAAATGTTCTGAATATCTTGGGACATATTCAACAATTTAGGTCGAAACATTTAAAACAAGTGTAGAAAATATGATTTTAGTAGGTCCATCTACAAGCTATTGAAATGGTGCTGGGATGGTCAAAATACGTCTTCCTGTTTATGAATTTGTTCCAACCTCCGGAGGCTCCGATCGATCCTCTTCTATTGGAAAGGTCCGTTTACTTCCCACTGCACGAAGTGCGTTGATTGCCTGGATGCAGGGTTATGGCCATTCTGCAATGCAGTATACTGCAAGCCACTGCAAGAAAGTTAAATTCGTTTTAACTTGCATTGAGTGGGTTGCATCAAGTTGCAGCAGAGAGTGATCGACATATCGGCAGTGCATTGGAAGCATGAACGGACCTTCAAAGTTTACTGCGAATTGGAAAACTGTTCAGCAGCATTATGCAAACGTAACCAACCAATATTTTATACAACACTGTTACGATGCATGCATGCACATACATGTAACAGAAATACAAAAATCAAGAATCGAACATTTCGAATTATTTTGAAAAGAAAATGTTTTGAAATAGTCCCTGCATGGAAAACCCTCAATAGAAAGTTCTTGAGCCGATATGCAGAACCTTTGATTCCAAAATCGCTCTTGAGAACTTTTTCTGGTTCCGTGAAGAACCACTGAAGTGTCCATTTTGGGTTCCACAGAGGAAAAACAAACCTTTTCTCACATAAAGAGTCAGGTATCACGTCTGCTATACGGAGTAAGCAATTCTACATCTCCTGGGCGTTTCAGCAAGAACACTTCGCCATGCGAGTGCAAGCAGGTCAAAATCCAGTGGCTGCCATATTAAATGCGGGGCAAGCATAACAAGTGTCGGTCTTTCCTTCAGTGACTCTTGAATGGTTCTTCTGCGATTATTCCGACACAATAGTACATTTGGTAGGAATATGACAAATGACAGCTATTGGCACTTAAGAACTTCTCCTTTGCCACGAAGACCTGTGCATACAACCACTGACCTCTCCACATGGATAGCGGTTCTGAGTCGCCGTTGCAACATCAGGAGTTTACTTTTTGACCTATACAATATGGCGGGAACAATGCATGGATAACAACACCTTTGTCATACAATAGAACATCTGTGTGGAATTATGTGCACCAGCAGGTGTATGCATTGTTTCCCGCCATATTGTATAGGTCACAAAGCAACTGCCTGAGGTTTCACTCGGCGACCATGAGAGTTGTGGAGTGTCAAATCGTGTGAAACGCATTTCAATACGGAATAAACCTCAAACTCGTTCTAACCTCGTCTTCATGTCCAAATTCATTCCCATGAAAAATGTGTTTCACACGATTTGGCAGTCCTCTATGGTGCCATTCACTGCGTGCAGCCCGCTATCCATGTGTAGAGGTCAGTGGCAACAACTTCCTAGGAGTAGAATAAACTATTTGATTCTGGTCTGTACGCTTGAGGCAGTATGAACTGCCCTCGATGTCAATGGCTTCTCTGAATGGGGTACAAGGAGGTGCTAGAGTGGCATAGATGCCATTTTAGTAGCTTTAGTGTATTTACAAAAAAAATCAAAGACAATTGCAGACCTGGTTTGAAAAGTCGCACAAGTACATAAACTTCCGTGTCCTCCGTGTTTCGAACGCGGCTTGGATTTGCATGACCAAGCAGTCCGAAATTATACTTTAAACACAAAATAATGATAGTGGTAAAATTTGTAATTGAAGATACTATCGAATCGATACAAAATGATTTCAAATTCTAACGGCTTGCATTTATAATCCGATCATGGTATTTTCATTTCTACTCAAACCATCCAGGTCTATGAATCTGATCATGATACTTAAGCTGGTATTTTGGCGTGGATTGAGCTAATACGTTGGGCACTTTACTACTCTACTCAAATTGGCATTGTTTCTGAAATTCCATTCATAAAAACAATAATGAAACGACGAATTACATTTATCATGACTTTAGTACGATAGGATTAAAAGAGGTTAGGTTAAAAAAAACTATGTAAAACTTGTTAAAATCTAGTAATACCCGAACCCAAATATGGGGGGGGGGGGGGGGGTCCAATCGAATAAGCATATTTTAAAAAGCACTAAAATATAAAAACTGTTTGATTATGAAGATTTGCTGCTGACGGATTATCGATCCCAAAGGCAGCCACGCTGTCCTGGGTGTTCCTATGTACTGGAAAGAGCCATGATCGCACAACACTGACGCCACGGCTTCGGTAGATTACATCTTCGTCTTGAGGATCGACTTGTTGGTGATCTTTCTCAGATGGCTACTCTGGTAAGATTTTGCGAGTAGTACGATTACTATCAAGGCAACCAGGACAATGAGGACGATGCAAGCACCAACATGCCCATAATAACGGGCCAGTTTTGACGACATGAAGGTGTCTGGTGACGCAGATTTGGGTGCGGTTGGGTGGGGCTGTGCGTCTTCGCTGTAGTCTTGGTAAACGTAATCAGTTGCTGCAGGGTCATTCACTGGTACCGGTTTGAAGGCAGTGTTTCTGGAAGCTCTTCGGGAATATCGGGTATGACAACATAAGGGCGCACGTCCAGATCGGCCTCGGCGAAGATAGTGCCGGTAGCTGCCTCAACGTAACACAGGACCCTACCGCTGTCGTTCTCAAAGACTCCATGGATTTGCAGAATAGAGGCTGCGCCTGCGTGCTCGATGGTGAAGCGATTATTTTCGGAGCCATGAAAATTTCATCGTCGCCGCAAAACCAGCGGTAGCGGACCCTTGGAGCAGAGCCTGCACTGCATACGACGACGCGGCCCGCCAGCGCGGTTTCCATTAGAACGAGGCACAAGGATCGCCGTTGGTTGGCTCGGTGATGACATGGTACGGTCCCAATCTGCAGGTGCGTGGATCTGTCCAGAAAAACCTAACGAGAAACGAACAAGGTGATAAAATGTGGAGAAAATGAATTCAATCTTCCCTGGTAGGGATTAGTCCAGAATTAAATGATATCTATGATACACGTATGTACCAAAGGACATCGAGAAGATAATTACTCCACCCTGGAAAACTAATAAATAAGGAATTTTTTTGGAAGACTTTGTGTTTACATCAATTGGATGAAATATTAAATTAAAGCCGCAGGTAAATTTAAGGATTGGTCGTTGCGTGGTAAGGCAAACAACTTTGGTCCACTGAAACCTTGTCAGAATCTATTTTATTCAATTCGAAAACTAAAAATAAACCAAGAGTGGTCGACAATCTCACCAAGGAAACTTTTTTTTTTAAATTGATACAGATTTTTCTAATTATTGATAAGCTATATTTTTATTTTTTAATTCAATGCTTATTGCTTGTTCAGGATTTTTTTATACACATTTGAACTTTGTTTCGTTTTCAAAAACCCACGATATCCGTCGACAAAAATTTTTGGAGATCAGTTCTCATTTTGACGTTCATTTTTTTTAAACCTTAAAGTGGCTAAGGTGTTTCCACTCACGTTGTTTCCATGGACCCCCCCCCCACCCAGGAAACCCACTTTCCCGATGGAATTTTCAAATGAAACTATACACCTTTGGATGGGGGCTAATGGACAAGCCAGATGCAATATAATGAGTTCACGGGTCATAAAACTACAGTGTCCCCCACCGTGACTGAGTGTCCAGACCACCCACTGTCTATTGTGTTCTCCATTGAGTGCTGTAATGCAATCATTTGTTTCAGCACTGTACTCAAATTGTCCTCGTCTACAAGGGCACGGTTTATTCCGTGTACATGTTGCTATGGTAGCCAGGGCACTCTCATGGGGGACACTCAGTTTCTTACACGGTTTATCGTCTGGAAATTAGGGGCAAATCATTGTTTTCGAAATGCGTCAAAATCGCTCAAAAAGTAGCATGTTCGCGGCCCTGCTTCCACAGCATACACATTTGCAAATCATTTTGATGCTTATATCTACTCTAGAAGGACCAATTTACATATATTTAACAACTACGGATTTTGTCCCTTCTTGTATTTTTTGTGGGGGCAGTCGTATTTGCCATAGGTTTGTATAGCAATGGCGCGCAGTCGCTCGATGATGGAATCGCTTCTTTTCAGCACATAAAGGGTTAATTTTTTTTCTGATTATGTAATTAATTTTGTTTCATGTATCTGAACATAATAAGCAGACAAATATTTCTGGCACTAGGGTTTTGCCTATTTTTATTTTTAAAATCACAATCCCATTGGTGCCTAAGGGGGGTTCCTAGGGACCCAAGGCTAATTATCTCATTAACGGGCAAGAAATTTTAGTAATTTTTTTTATGGAAAGAAGCGCATCGATAAGTGCAACAATTACAAAAATTTAGAGTTCGAAAATATTTTTCACGAGTGAGAAATCGCCGAAAAACAAATCTGGGTTACTAGGAACCCCCCCCCCCCCCTTAGGCATGAAGTTGATAAACTATACATGTAGGTTCATCGACGTTTTCGGATAATATTTTACATATTTGTACATGCAAGGCGACTAATTTTGCCACCAAAGATCTTCAAGGAAATACACGATTAAAACAAAATTCTACTACATTGAATTTAAAGCCCCACCAATAAAAATTTAAAAGGCGTTGAGAAAAGCGGTCTTCCTCTGATAACGAATACAATAGAGCCAATGCAGCTCACGTTGCTATTTGTCACGGAATGTTACCACATCTAATGGAATTGAGGCATCTGTCAGAAGAATGACCCTCCACTTTTTCTCGATGAGGTGTTGCCATTTTGGTAACTATAACCAATGTATGAAGGGAGCGGTAGAGAACATGCCAACAAACAGCCAACAGCGAGATTCAAAACAGCATCAACTTCCGGTTGCTAGTGTTTTTCAAAGACTTACCGTAGGAGGGCGACACTCTCGACTTGCAGTTACACAAGACTGGCCTAAAGACTAGGCCTGGTCACGACTATTTAAAATTTAACCTTATGACCTTTATTGGAAATTACATGTTTCGAAGCAGTGTTAATCCACTAACCTTCGACTGATTTTGACATTAAATAATTTTTTTTCCTAAATTTCATAAGACTTTTTGAAAACGAAGAGTTTAAGGGTTGATTTGTAATGTCACTTGTGAAAGACTGCCATGCCAACGTAACAGCTTCCCCAATTACGTTTGGAATCCCCAACAATGTCCAAAATCGAGCCAGCGTCGTGTCCTACACCCTAACACCCCCCCCCCCCCCCGCCATGTATGCAAACATACGCTACCATGAGATGTTGGACCGAAAGTTTACTTAGATTTTCATCACTGCTTCCCAGGCGCCATATTTGCCATAGCTCGTGGGCATTGGGCATTCACACTAGCGTTCGGAGATATTAAACAATATTTCTCCAGATTATTATGTGCCAAAGCATTAGTCAAATAAGCTCCTGAGCATTATTGACTTCGAATATTTTTTCCAGAGTAGGCCTATACTACAGGAAACATGCTACCAGGAGAATCATTTCGAGGCCAACAATTTCAAAGAAGCTGTACACCCGAGGCCATTTTAATGTTAACGTCCCAAGTAACAGTCGTTGAATGAGGTCACGTGCAAAGAATTGTGGGTAGTAGAGAGAGCAGTACTGTTTCGGGCCCCGAACTCGGGGAGTGACGAGCACCAAATTTTGAAAACACTTAATTTATAAGGAATGACCCGAAATATGGGGCAAAATTTGATCTTTCTGACCAGGTCTGGATGCAGAGCAAAGAAAAAATGAATTGTAACTGGGGAAAAGGCCTTTTTTTTTAAGGGACTTGGTCACACTCCTCGACGCATATACCATAATGCATGAGCGCCTGGATATTTGTGACCTACAGGTAAATTGTCAAAAGGTTCAGTAAATTCCTACAACTTTAGGGATTTTTACTATTCTAACAATCAAGGGAAAACTTACTTGCGTCAACACAGGTCGAATGCGCGCCTCACTTTCCTCGGACCACTGTACCATGTGTACTTGATTCCATCTAGGATGCTGTCTCCATAAAATCGCCACGTCATTCTTTCAGACTGGTCAAATCGGCAGCCGGGTTACCGCCCTCCACCTGTGTTAAAATCAAACTTGTTTGAAACTTTCAACCCCGGATTGTTGTCATGCGGTCTGTCAGTTTTTACGTGTGAATTAACTTCTTTTTACGTGTAACATTTATCCGAAGGTTCGTTATCCGAAGGATCGCTATTTCGAAGGTTCGTTTATCCGAATAAGTTGGTTATTCCGAAGGTTCGTTATCCGAAGCTTCGATTTTTCGCAGGTTTTTATTAATCCCAGGTGCGTTTAATACGATTTATCCGAAAAAGATAATAAAGGTGTTATCTGAAAATTCGTTTAAGGCTTATCCGTTTCGGATCAATGAACCTGATCCATTTTCGGATTACGAAAACCTTAGGATAACGAACCTTCAGATAACGTGACACCTCGGGATTAACGAACCTTAGGATAAACGCACCTTCGGAATACGAAACGAAACCCTTCGGAATAAACGAACTTCGGAATAACACACATTCTGAGAAAAAGGAATATCGGAATAACCAACCTTCGGAATAAAGAAACAAATGTGTAGGATAACAAACCTTCGGAATAAACGACCTTCCGGAATAATGAACAGCAACCTCTTGTTCGTATAGGCTATTATAAATGATTTCCGACGGCAAAAAATCGTAGGTAGTAAGAGTCTGCCGCTCTAGATAGCTTCCGGGAAGTTAAGATTTTAAAGTTTATAGTAGGGGTGGGCCTATAAAAAATGGTATAATTTCAAAATGAAATGGGACTGTAGCTAATATGATGCAGATTGGTTTTAGCATAGCATTTCACACCTTTCTAACAAAATCGGTCAAAAAATGGATCGGTGGTACCAGCCAAAAACTGTTTGGGAGGGGGGGTCAAAACACAAAAAAATCTCAAAATATTCTTTGCGGTACTGCAGGAGCCTAGTTTCTGATGGTATCAAATAGATTGGTAAAATTGACTCAAGAATCCCAGAGTTCCAGAAAATTGAAAAAGCGTTTTTGTAAAAAAAGATTTGATCATCAAAATTGCTGACTGGGTTTTTTTTTCAAATTTGTCGCCAAAAAATATTTTTTTTGGTTACAAGGTGTAGAGGAGGCATTTAACCAAGATCTCTCCAATAAAGTGATAAAAGGCTCAAATTTCTTGCGCAGGTTTGGCTTTTGCTATTCCGCAACTAAATGTAGTGAAATGTAGAAAACTGCAACAAACTATTGGAAAAGCGCCCTCAGACCCAAGTTGGCAGTTGAAGTATACGGGATCCGATATTAATTTTAATTCGAAATTCTTCCATTCAAAAGGTATACATGTTTACTAGAGATGCAACGGTGCAAAAATCTTAACTTTCGAAGATTGGGGGGGGTACTCTTAAAAAAGTGCTATTATTACTTTATTAATTCCCACGTGGTAATTCATACATACCATGCAAGAGATTGGTGTGATGTTTCCCCAACAGCGGACCTCATTTGACTCGGAACTCTTGCACGTGGGATATTCTTGTGCTGGAGGAGTCTCCACAAACAGTGTCCCGAGAGTCGACATGATGGCCAGAACCTCCGCGGTACAACAAACGCTTCTCCCCCCTAACTACACCGATAAGTTCCCGAGTCCTCCGCCTTGGAGTTGACGATCCTCAGTTATAATTACCTGAAAAGGGAGACAGTCAAGTGATTTAGAATTCGAGTGAGGGAATTATACAGAAGAAGTTCAAGTTTTATTTTTTCTTTGTTAAAGCAATGGTGTTAATGTTCGGGTTTTTTTATTAAACTTTTTTATTAACTCCATCGTTTTATCAACAAGTCAGTATGGAAAAACAAAAACATTCGCACCCACAACCACGCAAACATATCAAGTACACAAACGAAACAGAAAAAAATGACAAAGGTTGATGCAAAACTAATTCGAGTTACAATGCATAGATGGCATAATGCAGTAAAAACACATGAACAAAACAGTATGTGTATATAGGAAATAACAAAGGATGGACAACCACCAGAGGGTGTTTTTAGCAATCCAACAATGCACCAGTTTTGGAAAAAATCACTCAATAGGGTCATGTGATCACATGAAAATTCTATTCTTACCACATATAAAAAATCCTGACTTTAACCCTCATTTTTGCCCACAAAGCATTTAGTACGTAGGGAATTTTTTGAAGCTTGAAGAAATATCCTTATGGTGATTAAACTTTTAAAACACTATACCTAAGTAACTGACATGTGTTTAGTACTTGTACATAGGAACATTGCAAGCATCATGGGGGATTCAAAAACACCCTCGGGACAACAACCGTTCTTAACCCTAAACTCAAACATAATCTCCCAAATCTCACAAAGTGTGCCGATGGTGTGATGCTATTTCTGGGTTGTCTAGAATTTTGTGGCTTATAATGTACGGGACATAGAAGTTTTTTTTTTGTGTGATTTTGTAAGATTCAGTGATTTAAGGCAAAATACGTCTTCTGTCAAGCACATTTTTGGAATTTTCAAAGTAGACCAATTTTAATTATACAGACATACGTTTGATAATTAATCTATACTGGGTGAGCTATTTTGCGAATTCATGGTTTTCTTCGTCAAGATGAAATTTGTAGCCGGCGTGTGTGATTTTGTGAGATTCAGTGATTTACGTTGATAGAATCCCTTTTGTACGAGTTCTGTTGATTCAGTGTACCTCTCGGGAAAGTATCTTGAAGACCAGCCGTCAAACCACCACCACACACGCCCACACACACACACACACACAACATACAAATACACACAACCATACACAGCTAACACACACAAAAACAGACAAGCAAATATAAATCATTACATAATAGAAAAAGGAAAGAACGGAAACGATAAACGCGGATACGGAGTGGGGTTAGGATTAAAGGGGACATTACTTGTACACAGAAATTCGCATTTATCACAGTGGCAAAAAACAAATACGTCAAACATCTCATTTTATTTTAGACAGCACAGGCGGCGAAGGTCATAATGTTTCGGATACTGAAGTTGGATTTAGAGGTTGCGATATATATACGTTAGACCCAATGGCGACTCCGTAAAATCGACTCACTTGGCCATATCAATTAAATTTAATTACCAAACAGACCTCTACACCCTTTGGAATATAGCTCAAGAAAACGATTATTTGAGCAACTTTTCTCATCCAACAAAAGAGGTTGGATAAGAAATTTGGAGAAAAAAAAACTTGAAAATTGAATATTGTAGGGATTTGTTTCAAATTGCCGCTGCCTTCATCTCTTCCGTCAGCAGACCACAAGTAGTTGTTTGCATGGAAGAGTGAAAGTAGCGTAGTGGATGTTTGGTTACAGAGATTGGACTGTATATTTAGCTCGTCACCCATGCCGAGTCCGAGCCCGGTAGTTGCCGATTTTGTATTTGAAAGCAAGGCGGGATAGGCTTGCATGCATGATGATTTTGATGATCACGTATTGTGTATTGCGTGATTGTAAACATAGGCGACTTACTAGTTCAAGTACTGTAGTAACCAAAAACCCATGATACATGTGTTTCTGGCAAAAATGTCCGATATGCTACAACATCACCTCACTTTCTACTGGGGCTATCTACACGAGCGGATCATGTGGCAGGGCTTGCATGGTGTATTACATACATAGGAGTATCGTGTACGCCACACGGCACAGCAAACAGGTATACTCTGTTTAGGTCTTGATAATTTGGTGACGTATACGTAATGACGTTGACTCGGCATCGACTTTGCAGTTCGATTGTGGCTGCCTTTATCAGTGGCGTGTTGCAATGGAAAGGCAGCAGCGCGTTTCGTTATAGGTGGCATGTATATCCTAACGCGCACAGTGACGTCACCCTCAAACTTGAGATCGAAATATAGGGAGTGCGGATAGGAACACGTTTCTATCGCGGTTTTTATTGACATCACACAGTGTCACGCCTAAAACTGCGATTACATTACGCATTGAAGGCATGCACTTACGCGATAGATGTGAGTTTGTCGCAACAATCATGCTATAATGGCATGAAAATGTGCATCGTGCAGGACAGTCCAAACGCACGTCACAAACTCTGGTCTTGGAAGAATCTCATACATTGATGGACGGATCGGTGCCCTGTCTGTAGATAGCCCCACTGTTGTTGTTTTCGGTCTTGCATTTCTTGTGTTGAAACATGACATATGGTGGTCTGGAACCATTCCGCTAATGTTTATTCAAAAGCCGGATGACCACGATTTTTGACGCAATCGGTTGCAGATTGAAGAGTGACGCGGGGTGAAGCACTTAAGAGTGGAGTTTAGAACAGCGGGACTCGTCCGGACTCAATGGGTGAGTCGGTCACTCAGACTTGGACTCATCTCGGTGGAATCGGAATCGGGGGTCCCATGGATCGAACCCCCCCTCAGGGCCCCATGCCATGGACCCGGATTCGCCGCAGACTCAGACCACCCCCTGCTGGACTCGGACTTCCAATTGAACCCCAAGTGGACTCTGACATTCAAAAAAACTACAACACAACCTCTATCTCCCAATTACTGGCAATACTAGTAGTTTGAATGATAACCAGATACAATGATTTGTTTACAGGCCTCATCTTCTAAAAATTATAAATATTGATGACAAAATTATCTAAATCAGATAACATTATATTAAAATAGTCCAAATGCACCATTCTCACTAATTTTGTGAATGCTCAAAATCAGAAAAGTCAAGATAAAAATTGGACGTGAATAGATGCTGGATGTTATTGTTTACATACAACCAATGGCACGAGCAAGCATGAAGTAGAGCGGTTACAACGCCAGAGACTTTGCGGAAAAAAGCTCTCTTTAGCAGCTTATATTGAAATGGGCGCATGCGCATTAACAAAAATTGTGTTGCCTGTCAAGAAGTTAAGGTCGTGTTGACCGAAATGCTGAGATTAATGACCTTCACGGCCTGAAGCCCAGAACGTTACATCTTCTTACTGTAATCCATCCCCCTCAACAAAAAAACTAAATCTTTTCCATCGCATGCTAAGTTCGCATGCCTGTAACATATATATCATTTCCATTCTTTGTAAAACATAAGGCACCACCACCCGAATCTCCGTATCGACGCCACCCCCCACCCACCCACCCACCAAATCACCACCCTGACGATACCATGAGATTTTGGTTAAGATAGGGTTTACGTAACCCTGAAAATGTGATTTTTGGAATGACACCACTTAAATCTTGTAAAGGTACATTTCTCCAGGAATCCATAGAAACAAACATGAAGTGCTGCAGAAGAAGTGCATTTTCAGTTGTTAACACTTTCAACAAACAAATGTACAATGACGCCGAAATTAAAATATTAACATCGCTTTTTTTTCAGAATGGCCGGATTTTAAAAAATCTTGAATGATTAGTACAACTGTCGCTTGGTAACGGATTGACACACAAAGACAAAATATTTTTCAGACAAATCAAATTCTTCAATCTTCTGGTAAAATTTAGTTTCCTATATCGCTTTGTCATGTACGCGCTAAGGCGTTTTGTAAGGCTTATGCGTCAATATGTACATCCAATTAAATTTTGAGGGAATTATGAACCTTTGTGCATACGGCATGACAATGGTTGATCGATATTAATCGATAGGCCTAAATTTATGCATGGTACAACTGCAAGAGCATGGTTCGAAAAATGCAATAGTACGAATTCTTAGCCTGATGGATATAAGCCATATACCATATATAATAAGGTGAAAACAATGTGAAGCATCCTCGAAAAGTGCCAATCTGGAAATTTGTTTTTCCATTAATTATCCACAATTTTTCCTTAAAAAATCATTAACTTTCTTTATACTAGGGAAGATTCATAAATAATTCAACCAGGAGGGAACCTGAACTTATATGGAGGAATTTGTTTCTTCTTCAATGTAAAAATTAAGTGTTTAGGTTTTGTAACAGTATTAAACACCTAGACGCGTTTAACGAAACAACAAAATAAAAAATACCAAATTTTTGGTCAAAAGGTGGGATTCGGAGACCACTGCTCCTATAAATCGCTAAAAAGCATTGGAATTCAGCATCGTTTTCCCATTTTTAAATTCAGAGCAAAGGACATTTTACATTGAACCCTTAAACGCTTTTCAACCCTATACATTGCCGCGTTTAGGAAGCATAAAACACCAAGGTGTTTCGAAGGTTAAACACCATAACACCAAAGGCATAGAAGCTTAACCACTATTAGTGTTCAAATAAACACCAAAGTGTTAGTTAGTTCAGTATTAAACACTTTAGGAAATATTGTTTTCAACGCGGTTAAGGCGTTGACGTTAGAAATTACATGATCTGATTAAAATGGGAAAAAAAGAGGCAGGATTTCAATGCTTTTTAGTGTGATTTATAGGAGCAGTGATCTAAGTAAATACCCATCTTTTTGCCAAAAAGCGTGGTATATTTATTTTGTTGTTTCGTTAAAAGCGTTAGTGTTTAATAACGCTTACAAAACCTAAGCACTTAATTTTTACAGTGGTGATACCCATCATACACAATATATTAGATGGTAAGTTCAAAGCGGTAAAAAAAAAAATAACAGGTCCTGAGGACAGGACAAACGCAACAACACTCCCGCTCATCTCTTTCACTCTCCCCAACACTCTCCACTCAAGGTGGTAAATAGTCATTTTGGGAACATGAGTGGTCATTTGGACAACACTGTAGGGCCTTTAGACAGGTATAGGCTTGTGATTTGTATGGAAGGTATTTTGTGTGGCACGCTAGAAGCGGGGAAATAAATAAAAACGAGTCTTGTAAAAAACCACCGCGAGTTCTAACAACCGTCGAGTCGTAACAACCGCGAAGGTTTTTTCGCATATGGTAAAAACAAAAATTACAAATTTGTGAACATGCATTTAAAAACTAAACCTAAAAATAATTAAACATGAAATACTGTAAATGAAAATAAATAGGGAAATGAATACTAAATTTGAAATAAAAATACAACAAAATTAAACAAATTAAAACAAATTAGAAATACAGAAAATTAAAAAAAAAAAATACAAAAATTCAATAAAATAATGAAAACATTTCAAAGCAAGGTATGCAGGTTTTTGTTTTTTTGAAATCGTCGTGGGTTATACACTCGCCGATTTTTTCACCGAAATTTGAAAGAATTTTAGTATTCTGCCACAGGATACGAATTCGGCAACGTTAACGGAATAAAACCGCATGTTCAAGGTGTCAAATTTTAAGTGTGCAGAATACTAAATTCATCCCCGAATTTCATTCCGCCCTTGACCGTGCCATACTTTTGCATAAGTAACAAGGTTTATCGACCGAAAAATTGGGTTTTCAATAAAAAAAAAACCTGGTTTCTCAAATTGAAAAGCCCAATGTTTCCAGCACTCGAGCGAAAAAACTTGTTTTCAAAAAACTTGCTTTTCAGTTGTGAAACCTGGTTTTCGATTTAAAAATCGGTTCTCGATAAAAAAAACCACTGGTTTTTCGAATTGAATAGGCCATGTTTGTTGAATCTCGGGTTAGATCTCGTTTACTGATACGAGGCTAGATCTCGATTCTATATCGAGAAACCAGGTTTTTAAAAACATTGCCCATTTTGGAAACCCTGCACACTACAAATAGGGTAGTCCCCAGAGAGTTGAAGTGGCAGCGCTCTCTGCACTGCAGTCAATGCCGTTTCAGATGTTTGAATTGCGCGCCCCCGCCGCCTGATGTCGCAAGCATATGGATGTAAAATTACGAGTGACTGAACTCCAATACCAAATGGTTTCCGGCGTGACTTACCTCAAAAAAAAGCAATTACCACTCGCCATACAATGGCGGCGTTCCAATGGAGATGGTGCACTCGGGTCACGCAGTAAACTTTTAATCTCAATATTCCCGGTATATCGAGATTTCATCGGGCTAGCATATGGTAATGTTTTTCCTTTTAACCATGTAAAAATTTAAAGATTCAGATCGGCAAGGTGGAAAAATCATTGGACATCGGGTCGACCCCTGAGCCTGATACTGAACTTCAGTAAACTTCGGAAATTAAGCACACAGAATAGAAATCGCATCGCGCAGGGTATTGACCCAGCCAAGGCGTGGGCATCAACTGGGGAAGGGATCCGATCGGTTCCGAAGTTTTTCGAATTCTCTTAACGTCACAATGGGCGCGGTAAATGGTGTGTCATTATCGCGGGATCATAAAAGCGCTAATTAATTAGATTTTGATCTCTGTACACGGGTTATGCAATGTGCAGGTCACTGCAGGTTGGAATCTTGCGTTGGGACTCACCAGCGTATACTCAAGAATAGAAAATTGCAATTTTCAAGAACCAGGTACAAAAAACCAATTTCTTCTTAAACTGTATTCTAAATCTGTAGTAGGTTCTTTTAATGCATCTACGTTCTGGTCTTCAAAACTCAACATTATATTTTTTTGTTTTAACATAAATAGGGGGTCAAATAATCGAGTTCAAACGAAGTGCTTGGGCAAAATATGACAGAAACTTAAATGGAGTCATTTTAGTCGGTGCCTCTTGCATCTCCCCCTCCAGATATTTTGATAGGTCAGCTCAGGGTTTTGTCACATTGCCGTTCGATTCGGCACACACACATGTGTGGTCCGTCTTTAGAGTACCACCACCGCTTGTTCTCCTGATTTCTATGTTTTGTTATCAACCATACCCCGCGTCTTGCGTTCCGCGGACACATGGTATATTTTGGGGGGCCGGGCCGCACCCCCTCCCCTCTTTTTTCCTGTGTCGCGGCCCCCCGGGAGCCAGATCGACAGACGAAAACAAGGTTTTTCAAACTTTGGTTTCAAATTCGAAAAATCAAGTTATCTCAAATTTGTGACGCAAAACCAAACTTAGGCTCCGCTGAGGTTTTGCGATTTTAAAGCCGGGACTCAGAGAATTTCGAAAATATATTTTTTTGTGTATTGTGTAGATCAATAAATAGTCCCACTAGAACTAAAGAGACACCTTAAACGCTCAATTCCAAAGTTAGAGATGAATCGGCTTTTTCGTTTCCATCCAGTACACATCTATATATATGTACAGAATAACAGTGCAATTTTTAAACAAAGTTGTGATTTTCTATATGAAGGACTTCGATTTGAGCTTAGTTATTTCGCACAGATTATTATATGGACAAGCATTATGTACATGTATATGCAAAAGACACAATTTGAAAATTTAGGGCGCCCTTCCCGGGAAATCTGAATCCGCCTTTAAAGGTGTAACGAGAGATTTTTAGGCACCCAAATATTGTGTCATAATAGTAATTTCAAAATAAATTAGATACCTAATAGATTTCTTACCCTCTATTTGGCTACAGAAATGCCTTAAAAGAAAAAAAGGTGATTTTGATTTGCTTATATTTCAATCTAAAACATAGGCTGGATTTCGTATATTTGCTCCTATATGAAAATAAAAATTTCAATTTTTGTACCAAAGAAACATTTTTCAGCTTAATTCCTTTCAGATGGGGATATTTTTGATGGTAAGCTTTACATCAGGGCAAAAATCAGTACGTTCGATTTTTTAAGGGACACCTGATATGTGAAATCTCTTGTTGCACCTTTAAACTTGGAAACCTCGTCTCGATTGATTTCATACTTGCCTGACTTATGACGTCATGAGGACGTCATTCGAGAAATTTCCCGATGGGCCGCTTTTGAACCCCAAAATCATGGACCGGATGGGAAAAATACGATGATTTTTAAGGCAATATTCACGTACCCAAACTAATAAAATTCTACATTAAAAACTCTGGGCTAGCCAAAATAAATTTGTTACAATAAGAAGTTAGATTAGAAGTTATGCCTACATGATGTATCACCATGAGATGATTTTTTAATTATCTGATAATACTTACCATCAATACCCTGAATGGAATATCGGTCGGGATCTTGTGCCACGGTGATCGCATAATCTTGGCTGATAACCTGGTCATCTCGGACCCACATGAAGCGTCCATTCCCACCATTATTTACAGAACAATATAACGTAACAGTCTCCCCTACTCGCACGATTTTATCTCGAGGTTGCGTAATAAAATACAGTGTTCCATCTCCAACAGCCCAAGCCGTGGGCGCCAAAAAGCACAGAAACACCGCAAAGTACATAACTGTAATGTCTTAGTTATTCTTTGTAAACTTTCCAGTGAGATCAAAGAATTCTAAACTAACAGCAAAAAAGATCAGTTACAGAAGGATATCAAGATCAACTCTTTCTGTATTCCCAATAATAGTTACCACAGCACAGGGCGTTGGCGTAGTCAGTTCAGCCCCGATTCGGGTATTCCAACAGCTTCTTTGTTATTTAAATGATGTGACCAACATAGCTGAAAGGCGTAAATACTTCTCAAGGTGGTCAGTCTTTTGTTTGTCGTCAAGGACTGGGACATTGGCAATGCGCTGAATGTGTCCAATGGTTTCCTAATTGACCAGTCGAAATTGATTTAGGATGCAAAACTTCAGACGATATCAGACACGGCAGAATGCCATAACATTGGTCATAGAGAATCTAGCACAAGTTATTATAACCACAATCTCGTCATATCAACAAATAATATAGGCCTACAGTTTTTATTGAAAATGGGCGTTTATTATCGTTAAAGCTACCTTAAATGCCATTTTTTTGGCTATTTCACACTAAACAATAACTGTAAGCAGAGATCTTAATTCATAATAGGTAAATAACTGTAAATTTTACTTAAAAAAATAGGTAAACTATAGGTAAAACATTTTATGTATTTATTATGGAGCTCTATGCTTACATCATTGGGTAAAAGTCTGCATTTTTAGAAATCTAAAAGTTTTGTAAAAATGTATAAAGAAGATATGCATGATTGTTATACTCAGAGATTTATATAATGCTTTCCAGTATAATAGAAAGAGCCGCCAATCACAGATACCGTACGCAATCGTGGTACCACCTAGGGATTAAATTGTAACTTTTATTTTTTTATTTATGTTTTTATATTTTTGTATGGATTCTCCCATAAGAAATGGCTCAAATCGGCCCAAATGTAAACCAAAAGTTTGCAAACCATATTTGACTGTATCTGTCAGTTATTACTTTTATCGATTGGATCACTGCATTTTGTCTAAAATGCAAATTTTTCTCAGTAATCAAATTTAAAAAAAGAAGTTGACGTTATAAAGTGACTCCCCACAAAACAAAAAAAAAATTGGCGCGGATTTAAGGAAACAAACCTTTTTTCACGTATAAAAAAAAAAGAAAAAAGAAAAAGTGTCATTTTTTCACAGGCGATGTACGCGATGTGTTACACTGATTATCGGTAGGGCTGTCAACAAACAGCACAAAATATGAAAAAAGGATATTGTTTTTCTAACCCGGAATTGTGATGTAGTGTTTATAGGGTAAATATGTAATGTGCAGTAATGCACCACTATCAGCGATTTCTTCAAAATGTAAACAAATGCGCCCCCTATTTGTCATCAAATTCATTTTTTTGGGTACTGTGTATTTGGAATTGTAGTTAGTTTTAAATAATGGCTAAGCTTTATACACGCCGTGTTTGTCAGAAACCGATTTGATGTATTGTTTACAAAATAACTCGGGATCGGGACTTTTTAAGTTTAAAAACAGTAATAAAATGGGCAGCTTCAAATCCGCCTTGTAAAATACTTAGGTTTTGTATCACCTAAACTTATAGCAATTCAGAGATAGACGGTCATTTTGAAAAACTGATTATGGATTTTAGAAAAGTGGCACCTACCTAGAGTGTGGAAACATTTTTATGCAAAAAATCAGCAAAAGGTTGTCCCTTTGCCTCTGCGTGATGTGTGGGTGTGGGGTTTTTGGGGGGCTCTACACCCAGTTTCTCTATTTTTTCTCTAGTTTCTCTATAACTCAAAACCATTAACATCACTGAAAAAAAAAAACATGGGGTTCTATTAGTTTTGCTATATCACAAACCACGTATTTGTCCCAACATCGTTCCTATACCAAATTCCACTACCATGGATGCAGCTCTTTGTGTCAGTTCCGGTGGATATTACAGGCCTATTAGACATTTGCTTACAACTCGAAGCGACAAATCCGATTCAACCAACAAACGGAACTTGAAAATTTATAATTTTAGGTGGGACTATCTTTAATTCAATACGTGTAACACACTCTAAAAAACTAGTACTTGATATGGTCAACGGAGAACAATTTTACATTAGGTTATAAGTCCGGCCGGCACTAAATTAATTTTTGGTTCCATATTCATTAGGATGCTTTATAGAACCAAAAAAAAACGGGTTCTTAGCAAAGGAGGGAAATGGTTATGTGGAGCTCTTTTAAACTTAGGAGCGACCTTTAATTTAGTATGCTATTTTCTGGACACAGTCTTATCTTTGTGAATATCAACTTAACTAGGCTCTCTGCTATGACGAATAACGAATGATGTATGATTGTAAGAAATATTAAATATGTAAGTTGAGCTGAATATTATAGTTGACCATTACGATGAGAGATTAACACAACACCACTACCATAACCCGCTTTCCTCCACTACAAATTTTCCCCAAGTTCTAACCTAAGCCGATAACTTCACACTTCTATTTTTTACATTCTATATACCGGTTTTGAAAAATGGAAAAACTCTACCCAAATACAGGTCATGCCATTACGTTCTAGAAGGAAATAAGGAAAAAAACCGCGCCAATTTATCGGAAATGGAGGCCTATCTCTTAAATTATTTTCTCTTGCAAATTCACCATCATGCATAGCAAAACAGAATTAAAAGGTTTACTGCCAATATAATCCATGGAGATTTCAAAACAGGGTTTGTTTCAAACATGATTGATCGAGGAAAAATCCGTTTAGTATAGTCTAAATTTGATTTGATGTATTCGGACAATTTGTCATGGACGGTTTTCAAGAAATCCGTTAAAAGATGCTCATTCCACTGGAGTTCATCACCAGGAGGAAAATTGGGAATTCGGATCTAATCTTCATAACTGACTGTGATATGCATATAATAATATACAAAGCAAATACAGGATGGCCAGACCGTTAGCAGGAATTATTGTGGGGCGGTGCGCGACGGTGGGTGCGGATGTGCCAGAAGTGGCCCTTTTGCGTCCAACAAAGCAATTTTTTAGGCTCGGTTTGCGCTCGCCGGTTGACCCAAAATTTTTTCACCCGTCGTCTCCAAAGTCTGAAGACGGGGAGCGTAAGGGACCTCTCGTAGCGTTGACAAAGCAGTTAATAACACCAGCCATGAGTAATGCAATTATCGTATTAACCGTTGATTATGCATTCATATACCATGCTCCAAAGCATTGAAACAAAAGTTATACGAACGTACGTTCTTGAACGTCCACATTTTTGACCGGTTTTTAAACACGCCAACTTTTAACAAACGTGTGATGAACGTTCTACCAAACGTATTCTTGTGCTTCAAAATTACATTATTTAACGTCGTTCGCCGACGTTGATTATTAACGTTATGTTAACGTGTTGCAGTTGTGCGTTCAGAAATTGTGTGCGTTACGTTCTGGTATTAAAGCAATATTAGCACATTTTTTTGACGAATTGAATTGACTGAGAACGTTTCAAGAACAGTAAGTATCTAACGTCATTAATAACGTTAAAGTGTCTAACTTAATTATTGGACGTAAAAACAAGAAACGTCCAGATGTCACAACGTTATAATGTTCACAACAACGTTACATTTTTAACACTTCGTCTGTAATGGTAAAGGGATTTATCGCCGATGTATGTCGAGGTTGTAGACAAGGAGATCCATTATCTCGACCATAATTTTATTTAGGGTAGCGGGACATTTTAGCCATTTAATGATAAGAAGTTAATGGAATGATAAAAAAGTAGTCTATAGTAATATAAGGAATGTAAAATTTCCACAATGTGCCAAGACCACTACGGTTATCTTTGATGGCTCATTTCGAATAAAATTAATAAGGTCAATTACAGATTTTACCCAAATTGCCAGGATTGTTGTAAATATTTGCTGAAACACCTATGGCAGGTGGAGGATTGAAAGAAAAACAAAAAATTACCAATGTGCGGGAGAACCCACTCGTTTTGATTGGAAGTTCGATGATTTGTAATTGACATTCTGGGAATATCAATCATAGATTTTCACAACTGTTATAGATCTTAAAGCCAAATATCAGCGAGCTCTCAAAGTGTAACCAAATGCACCCCTATTTTTCATCAAAGTCCAGTTTTGCCATGTTGTATGGGAAATGGTTGTAGTAGAGACTTCTGTAAGTGGATAAGCTTAACACACCGTATTTGTCAAGAAATGGAGATTTGTATGCATTGTTTTCTAATTAAAACTTAAGTGCCTATAAGGTGTGTTTCCACTCACGTTGGTGCACTAAGGGGGGGGTTCCATGGAAAACCCCCACCTAAGGAAACCAATTTCCCGATGGGAATTTTCAATGAAAATCATACCACCTTTGATGGGGGGATAAGACAAGGCCAAACGGTGCAATATTAATGGAGTTCCGATTATCGTCTGGAACTTAGGGGCAAATCATTGATTTCGAAATCGGAAAAATCGCTCAAAAAGTTAAAACATGATTGTTTTCGCGACCTGCTTCCACAGGCATACACATTGCAAATCATTTGATGTTTTATCTGCTCTTTAGAAGGGACCTATTTTACATAGATTTAACACAAACATTACCATTTGTACCTTATTGTATTTAGTGGGTGCAGACTTATTCCATAGGTTGGTATAGCAATGGCGCGCAGCGCTCGATGATGGAATCGCTTCTTTCAGCACATATAAAGGGTTAATTATTTTTTCTGATTATGTAATTAATTTTGTTTCATGTATGAACATTACCACGCAGAAAATATATTCTGGCACAGGGTTTATTAATTTTTATTTTTAAAATCACACTCCCGTTGGTGCTAAGGGGGCGGTTCCTAGGGACCCAAGCTAATTATCTCATTAACGGGCTAGACAGAAATTTTAGAATTTTTTTTATGGAAGAGCGCATCCATAATGTTACAAATTACAAAAAAATTAGAGTTCGAACAATATTTTCACGACCTGAGAAATCGCCGACCGCCGAAAAACAATCTTGGTACTAGGGAAAACCCACCCTTAGGCACTTAAGTGTTAAAGTTCGGGATCCGCTTTTTATTAGTCTCAAAACAGTCGCCGTAAAACATCTTCAAGACCGCTTAAAATGCTTTAGTGTGATGTTTTCACGAATGAAAGAGGTTGGTTAATTTGGACCCCACTTTTTTTGCACCCACTTTTTCTGCACCCAGTTTTGATCAGAATTCAGCAGCTTGGACTGAATAAATGGTCCGTATACTTGTGACTTTATTCCGTAAAGGCTGGCTGACTTCTGAGCAAAACTGGGTGCAGGAAAGTGGATGCAGAAAAAGTGGGGTCAGGAAATGTGGGGTCACAAAATGTACCAAAACCCCTATGAAAAGTAATATAACGTGTTGATATTGCTAACACCAGCACACAAAATGGGCGTTTTGAGTTTGGGCAAAAATGGCCTGATAGTGCTTTAATTGCGTCCCAAGCAGATGTCTTCAATTGCCATTATCCGTGGTTTTTGTCGTGCGATGGATTGTTGTAGTTCATCCTCATATTAGCAAAAAATTCACAATTTACTGCAAATAAATTATTTTGTGATTCACCACCAGTAGCTGGAGAGTTATAATATAGATTTGATTATTACAAATACTAAGAATAACAGAAAATATAAATATGTCTATTCAAAAATTTTTACATATTTTGTTCTACTACTTTTAAACGGTTGATTCCAAAAATGAAAATTTTAATGGGCAAGATTAATTTAAAATAAGGAAACAATTTGCTCATTTGTTTATTTAAAAGCCAAAAGGCACGCGATTCATGGAAGATGTGGCAATTTTAAACCGCCATCTTTGTTACTTGCACACGTTTAATTCTATCAGACTTTCCTTGCCATATACACTTCTCGTAAATTTCAACATTGAGTGTTTTGATATATTCTTTACTTAGATTAGGCAACTTTTGGCCCATATCAATTATTATTCCCACTTGATGAAAATTATAATGCTTAATCAATGACTTAACCGTAGATAATGTAGAATTTATGACGGGTTTTGAGTTCGAGCATTTTATTCTCTGTAAAAACCAATCTTGTTGAATACCAAGAAATATTACGTGTGAGGAAACCTTGGTCGGTCCGATAAAGGAAATTACAACAACTGTTGCAATAATGTTAATGTCGAAATATAGTGTAACATAAAGAAATAGTGCAAAGCTTTCTATGCAATTTTTATATTATGTAGATCAGTGTAAACAGAGCGAAGTGGGAAATTGACCTAAATATGAATTTCATGGACGAATATTGAAAAAAAATATGTAAATGGTATACTAAATTTGCAACAGACACAAACTTAAGGTGGTTCCAGTACAGTACAATTCACAAAATAGAGGTTTGCTGCCATTTGGTCTAATCCTATTTTGTCTAATAGCCATTTGGTCTAATTTCAATTCGTCTAAACCCATATTGTCTAATACAATTTGTCTAATACCCATTTAGTCTAACATCCAATTTGTCTAACAACCAGAATGTCTAATTCACATTTGGTCTAATGCCCATCTAGTCTAAGGCCCATTTTGTCTACTACCATTTGGTCTAATAACCACAAACACCATTTGATCTACCATTTGAGGAAGTGGCGTGGTCTAGTGGTTAGCAAGCTTACCTCTGGAGCAAAGGGTCCTCGGATCGAATCTCAGTGGGACCACTTGCTGGATTTAATTCGGGAACTCCATTTGGGATTTGATTTGTATAACAGATATTGATTAAAACCTGAATGCCACTTTCTCCATGGTTCATTTGAAATGGGCAAATGAACCATGAAAGCTTGCATTACCCATCCGGTGTGTGTTTCGTGTAGTGTGTTTGAATGTTGCAATATGGCGCTGTTTAAGCTGCTGCCTCCAAGTTGCATTGTTTCTGTCTAGTAATTATTAAGTTGTAAAGTCTCTAGCAATTTGGCCTATAGGCCACGATTTGAGATTATAATAAAAAATTCAATTTTTTTTTTTTAAATTCAATTCAATTCAATTCAATTCATTTGGTCTATATCGATATTCATCTCCATTTGGTCTAATGTCCATTTGGTCTAATACCCAATTGGTCTAATAGCCATCTGGTCTAATACCCATCTGTTCTAATATCCATTTGGTCTAATATCCACTTGGTCTAATTTCCACCTGGTCTAATATCTACTTGGTCTAATAATTCCCATTTGGTCTAATATCCGTTTGGATTTTAAACCCAAAGTAATTGATTTTAAACCTTGATTTAGAAATTAGACCAAATGGATATTAGACCAGGTGGACATTAGACCAAGTGGATATTAGACCAGATGGACATTAGACCAAATGGATCTAACGCAAACTTGACCAGATGGACATTAGACCAAATGGATATTAGACCAAATGGGCATTAGACCAAATGGTTATTAGACCAAATGAATATTAGATCAAATGAATATTAGACTAGCTGAATATTAGGATGTGTCCTTGGTGTAAGATATTCATGAGTTAGGCTAGAGTAAAGACTCTTTTAGGGAATAAAGCTGTACAATACATGTAATCCTTTGATCCTTTTAAAGAGGATTTCGTGCAGTCTTACATGAAGGATGAACAATATTGGACCAAATGGATATTAGGGGTGGATATTAGACCAAATGGATATTAGACCAAATGGATATTAGACCAAATGGATATTAGACCAGATGGGTATTAGACCAGATGGTTTTTAGACGAATTGGCATTAGACCAATTCATTTGGAGATTTTTGTAGTTAAAAGACATTTTATTTAACTTTTCAAGGTGAATCTTTTTCAACGATCTAACACGAACTTGGAATGGGGTAATTTGACAACGGGTTACATAATAGCATTTGTTTTCAAAACTAGTGAACCGTATCAGACAAAAATTGGACAGGATGTACGAAACAACGTCATTCTGTTATAAAATTTTGAAATAATAGCACCAACTGCGAGGAATGCGTTTATTTTTGGACACTCTGAAGTGAGATAGAATTTAGGCTTGAAGCACAGAGATATAATTCAATGAAATTTAGGACATTTGGTAGGTGTACCATAGAGGGTCCTCATAAGTGATATAGGATTAAGGCATGAAACACAGATATAATTGTAGAATAAAATTTAATATATATATATATATATATATATATATATATATATATATATATATATATATATATATATATATATATATATATATATATATATATATATATATATATATATATATATATATATATATATAATTTGACTAGATTGAACCATAGGGCGAAAATATTAATATCCATTAGTCTATAATGAACCTTTCTTATTATGCTAATTAATTAATATTCATATCTTTTGTTAGCTAATGGGATTATCTCTCATTTGCATAAATTAATATTCATTTCTTTTGACGGAATAAAGCGCAAACAAAGGATAACGTTAAGGCGAAAGAAAATTTCGCCCTAACGTAAAAGTCTATGTTTATGAATAGAAAATTTCGCCCTAGCGTAGGATATAGTGATATATATTTATATATATATATATATAAAGAGAGAGAGAGAGTCCTCGTAAGTGAGATGGGGTTTAGGAACCAGGGTCCTCACGCTCTAAGAAAAAATACGGCTTTAGAACCTTTTTTGACCTCTATATGGAACCTTCAATAATGGAACTCTCAAAAATGGTTCTTAAAATCTGAGAACCCCAAAAGGTTCCTAACAGAACCATAAAAGGTGCTATACAGCAGTTTAAAGAACTATTTTTGGTTTGTTGAAGAACCTTACAGGGTTCCATATAGAGGACAAGTTTAGAACCTTTTTCGCACCTTCTTTTCTTAGAGTGCAAAGTGACTAGAAATGCTAAGATAAAATTGTAGAATGAAATTTAGGACATTTGGTAGGTTTACTATAGATGGTCCTCATAAGTGAGATGGAATTTAGGAACTAGGGTCCTCATAAGTGAGATAGGAGTAAGGCTTGAAACACTGAGATATACTCTCTAAATTTCTTAGATTATAATGGAGGATAAATATGAATTTAGATTCAAATTCTTAATCTATTAGATTTATATTTCATTCTATTTTGATTTAAATTTTTCATCTAAACTTGGATTTGTCCTTAATAGCAATCCAATTAGATTACATTTTGTTTAATCTAAGAAATTTAGAATAGAGTAATTGTAGAATGAAATGTAGGACATTTGGTAGGTTTACTCTAGAGAGTCCTTTATTTCCTCTTTCACTCAAAACACTTAATTCAAATTGGAAACGCCATTATACTGTTTGAATATACTTCCCCCTAAACACAATGGATTGTTCCTAATGGGAGGAGCATGCTGCTGGGCCTCAGGATGTTGAAAACAGGTTATCACTATTTGATCTGTTTGAATGAAATAAAACACCATTAGACATTTAGTTATTTTATAATTTTTTTAATAATCCAATACTCTTACAATTACATTGTATTCAGCTACCGTGCAAAACACTTTTACACCGTTGATACATACAAAGCTTTTGAGACGAGTAAGTTAGATTAACGGTTCAGATCTTATGTATCATTATATTGTAAAACGGGATATCATACGGAAAACGAAATGTGATTATTAAAATGGTTTAATACATGATTTGAGTGGCCTGGGTATATGCCAAAAAGCGCATAAAAACGAGACTGTATTGGCAAAAAAGACATCACGACAGAGTCGAATTACCAACAATTGATGGAGAAATTTACTCATTTCATTTTGTCATTGCAAAGCTCTTGCCTTCCAATTTTACATGACGACCAACGGTTGTTAAAACAGATCCGTTAAACTAACATACTTGTCAAAGAATTGGTTTCGTACTTTCTATACATGTTATGTTGTTTTTTTAATTTATATATATTTTGGTGAAATAATATATTTCATTTTAAATATTTATATTTCATAATCGTTAAATTGTCTTACGATACAATAATTATTGTTCCAAGATGGGCTGGGAACAAACCTTATACAAGGAAACAATCAACAGCTTTGAAAAGCAAAACAGGAACTTTCCCAATCTCAGCACCCTACGCTGGAATAAGTATACGCTGGAATAAGTATTGGCCAAACGTAAACACTGTACATCTTTCGATCACGAAATTGTTTCAGATCAAAAACGCTTTATTTAATATTTCCTCCAGTACTGTGAAAGATTTTCAAATTAATGATGAATTATATCAGTTAAACTAAATATTTTTCATAATGCAATATATGCATAAGCAGCTGTTTAGACCGTAGGTACGTGTGTCTAAGACAATTACCTTGGTATCACGCATCAGTTCTTATATATTCATGCATGGTATCATGCAGGCTGATCATGGAAAATTTTCAGTGTATCTGAAACAGGGGCGGCGCCAGGGGGTGGCAGGGAGGGGCGGCCGCCCCCCCCCCCCCGAGAGTTTCCAAATTTAGGAAAAACAGGGTTTTTACGCAATAAATTGCGCAAAATTAGGGGTTTTTAAACCAAAATTAGTTGATTTTGTACTGTTTCGCCCCCTATATTGATGTTTCGCCCCTCCTATGATTTTACCCTGGCGCCGCCCCTGATCTGAAATAATTACAAGAACCTGCGCATGTGGATCCAGGTGTAAATGGAATCATAGTTCCCCTGGAGCCATGATTCGGCTTCCATAGACAATGGGATACACTTAAGCCCGCTACAAGAGAGACTTTGTTTCAAATTCAAAGTTCTTGAAATCTTCGATTATTCAGATATATACTTTGGGTTATAGTTAGTCATTGGTGACAATATTCATAAAAATATAATTATTTTTATCCGGAATTACATTACGGATCTATTTGAATGACTAATCTATTAAGTAGCTTTGCAAAACCCAATGCATTATTAATGCAACCATCAATGGGAATCGTAACCTACCCCAAGCCCTTACACTGGTTCACCTTTTGGCTTGAACAAGTGAGTCAAATATTCGCCTCATAGTTCACATTCATATGGAAACAATAAGGCCAGGAATTATCTTTAAGTCACATTTTTTTGTTTTCTGTGCGGTATTCCAAATTTGAAATTATAAAAAATAAAGCAAATGATTTGCCATTTTAATCATCAGGTTCCAATTAAAATACGGCAAAGATTCACATCGCCTTTAAAAAAAGTCGGCAAAGGTTTACGATATCCATGATTTTTAAGGTGGCGTCAAATTACATCTCATCTTTGCGGAGGGTGGGTCATGACTACCTTTGACATCTGCATAAATCGGACACAATGTATTCGCAGGTTGCAGAAGACTACTAGTCACAGCGGGTCTCTCACACAAAATCTTCCCGGAAATACCACGGAAAAGGTGTACAATGACGCGGTAACTTTTGACCCATTATTTCCTTCACAGAAATTAAAGGTATTCAAGGTAAAAGATATACATAATATTCTTCATATAAAACGAATTTGGTTGTGTCTGCGTTCTTGACATACAGCTTGTCTCAAGAAAAATATGCTAGTGAAATGTGTCCTCTTTGACAATAAGAAAATACTGTTTGTGACATGATGCTTACATTTGCGTCAAGGGCACAGTCTAAGCTTCCAAATGCCGTTTATTCTGTTCAATTTGCTTGTTTTAATCTCGAGACATGCTTAGTTAACAACGAAAGGATTAAATCAAAATTGTGCCACTTTTAGTAGAAAAGATGAAGTTTTATCCAAAAATTCAACCTCTATCCTTTGTAATTCTGAAACCCTATTGAATATTGCCAATTAAAGAAAATATGACTTACTGATATGAATGAGCAGCTTATCACTATTTATCACGCCTTCAAGATCAATACAATTACATATACTGAGCAATTGTTACATAATCATTTCTAATCCTACAAATGGATATTCTTTTATATTATGCTGTACAGGTATTGGATATGACATTCTATTCAATTTTCTAAAACATGGCACAATTGTGACTTTACCCTTTCGTAATTAACTAAACATATCTTTAGATTAAAGTAAACAAATTGAACAGAATAAACGGCATTTTAAAGTTAAGACTTCACCCTTGACGCTGATGTAAGCATCATGTCACAAGATTTTTTTTTCTTCTAAGGTATTAATGTATTGTAGTTTTAAATGGGTAACATGTTCTGATTGATTATTCATCAAAAGATGAATGTTACTTTAAATTTTACACATTTATTTGCGCTCATATTTTAAAATTGTATGGTAAAATTACACATCTTTTAACACAATTTGTGTAAATGTTGAATGTTGAAACATTGTCACCTCAAAGTGGTTCTTAAAAATAGTCATCAGTGTTTCTCAACCTGAGGGTCGCGACTCCTGCAAGAGTCGCGGTCTCATAATGGCTGGATGGTTCCCATGATCAGCATGCCGGTTGGCACCATGGGGAGGTTCCTGGACAATTTCCTGTTCTTGGCCGTGATTCTTTCCACGCAGTGGACGTAGGCTCTTGTGTTAAAGAATCAAAAATCGTTTGTATTGCACTTAAATTACCCTATTTTCTACATAGAGTTCCTATTATACACCGAATAATTACCATTTAAAATACCACTTATTGTTAAAATGCCTTAGAATAAGAAAAATCATTAGCTTGCAGTATGGCTAGGCTTAGAGAGTATTGTATTTACCATAACATAGTACACGAGGTTAAAATGCCTTACGGATATATTGCTGAACACATTAGGCCTGATGTAGACCCCAAAACAAGTTTGAGATCCACACCACAAAAACTTGAAATATTTCATGGTATAAGGGCAAAAACAGGGACGGAAGCAAGAGACTGGTAAAGAAAACAGACCAAAGTCGTTGCGGAAAAAACAAAACAAAACCAAAGAACGCGTTAGCTTTAAACTTAGCGAATCCTTTTTGAGGAAAATTTAAAGTTGCAAGGGGGGAAAACTAAAAAAATCGGTTCGAAAAGTACAATTAAGAAGATCAGGACTTTGCACAGCTTTTTAAAAATAACGATGCATTACACCGCAAAATCTTCATAGTCAAAGTTGTCAACGTGGTTTAAAACATAACAATCTAAATTATTTTGCAATTTGTCCCAACATTGGACAAACTTTACCACTAGTGAGTGAGAAAATTTTACCAAACGAGTTTGTTGTAAACTGTTACTATTTGAACCAAATTGCGGGGTTTTGGTTAAGCAGTTACGCCAAGTTTTTGAATGATTGCTTCCGTTGTTTTTTTTTTTCTCCATTTCTTCTTAAAACAAATTTTGATTTGTTTTTTGTCTAATGATTCATAATGAAGGTTAGGACGCTCTTTTTACCGAATGCTGGTTTTTTTTTTTAAATATTGTTAAAATTTGAGATTTTTACATGTACACTGTAACAATGGTGTCTTGGCGTCATATGCAAGATAGGTTTGGCAATAGACGTGTCTTTAACAATAGAAATAAAAGAAACCAAAGCAAATGAAGGACACAATCTAAGACACATAGAAACGTCTTCCAGCAAGGCAAGTCTAAAACAAAATTGCGTCAAAAGACACGTCTTACAAAAACCCAGTGTCTACAACAACCATTAAAACAGTTTCAAAAACAATGATTGGTCAACTTATGTCTTGCGAAGAGATGTGACATGGTGAACACGTCTTGCCTAGAAACTACTTTGTGTCTAGCTTGTTAAAGGACACATGTTTAAATACTGGCTTTGCCTGAATGGCGAATCGAATTCAAACATGGCTTTGTGTCTAAGCTTGTCTAAATGGACACATGGTCCTCAAAAACTCTGGCTTAGCATGAATCATAGAAACGATGGCTTTGTGTCTACAGCTTGTCCTCAAAATGGCACGTGCCCTCAAACTAACTTGGCTTCGAATGAAGTGCATAGAAACATGGCTTTGTGTCCAAGCTTGTTAAATGGACACATGTCTCAAAACTGGCTAGCATGAAGTGCATAGAACATGGATTTGTGTAGAAGATTGTCTAAATGGACACATGACTCAAATTCTGGCTTCGCATGAGGGCATAGAAACTGGCCGTGTTGTATAAGCTTGTCTAAATGGACCATGATTCAAATTACTGGCTTTTTGTGTTTTCCGCAGGGAGCAATGAAGTGCATAGAAACATGGATTTGTGTCTAAGCTTGTCTAAATGGTCACAGCCTCAAATCTGGCTTCGCATGAAGGACATCGAAAACATGGCTTTGGTTAAGCTTGCTAAATGGAACACATCAACAACATGACTCAAATCTGGCTTCGAATTGAAGTATGCATGAACATGGTTTGTTATAGCTGGTTAAATGGACACTGAACACAGAGCAAATCTGGCTTCGCATGAAGTGCCATAGATAAGAACAGGCTTTGTGTCAAGCTTGTCTAATGGACACATGACTCAAAACTGGCTTCGTATGAAGTGCATAGAAATATGGATTGGGTCTAAGATTGTTGAATGGCAATGTCTCAAAAACAGGGTTCGGATGAATGCATAGAAACATGGCTTTGTTGTCTAAGCTTGTCTACATGACATATGTCTCAAAATAGGCTAGCATGAAGTGCATAGAAACATGGCTTTGTGTCTAGCTTGTCTAAATGGACAATGTCTCAAAAACTGCTTCGCATGAAGTGTATTTTCCCAAGACAAACCTGTTACAGTGTAGCTGTCTGATTGACTAATAATGTCTAACAAGTAATTTCAGTTTCTAGAATTTTAACGACTGTCACTATCACCAAAATCGAATTGTTTGGATGTTCCTACTTGCTAGAATGTGTATAAAACTCCGATTCAATTCAAAATTAACAATGATGTACCCAAAACCTTATCGCCAAGCAGAGTGATTTTTAAAACCAAAGATTGGATATGTGTTGGCCATTCTTTTTATTATTTGCAAATCATGTGACAAAGGTTTGGCCTTAACAGTCGTGAGGGGGGGGGGTATAAATCGCAATCTCCCAACCAAGAAAAAGAAAACACTAGGATATTAGGACATATTTATATTTTTAAGATACATCATTAAAATATTTATGAAATCCACTTAAAGATTACTATTTAAGATATTTAACTAAAAGGACTACAACATTACTATGAATGAGAGACACACCAAAATACAGTAGAAGAGATTCTTAAAGTGTATCATACTGTGATAAGAGTAGTAAGCGTTGATATATTTTGGACACAATTGCATTTTGTAATCTTACCAACCTATTTTTTATGGTTCAATAGATAATATCGAAAACAGTTCATTTCCAAAATTAGAGTTGACTCCGATTGTGCGTTTTGATGTTATGAGCAAAATGTTTTATTGCAGTACTCCATGCTAGACTATTGCATGTTGTAAATCTGTTCATTTATGCAGAGAACAATACAAAATTACGAAAGTCTTAAAACTTTTTCATAGTAAGTCAACTTTTCAAATGATGTTCAAATCTCACCTGGTTTGAAATAAGTCGCGGGACGAGATTATGGATTACGAAATGCCCCTTTAAGTGCCTGAACAGTTCGGGGGGGGGGGGGGTATGGGAATGTGCGACAGAGATGGGTATCATTTTCAGCCCTTCTGGTATATTGATCGCCCCTTTCTTCTTTAAAATTTGGTCTAAGAATGGGTTGCATTCTTTTACAAATATATTTTCCAGTGGTCAATTAGATATAATAAAGAATGCGTGCAAACTACAATTGTGAAAACTAGTGCTGCCAGAATGGCTCAAAATACATTTTTTAAATTTATTAAACTTATTTTTTTTTTAAACAGTTTTCTCGCAGTTTCTGGGGCTTCGCATTAAAACCTCCACCAAAGCATATTTTGTACTAAGTACGGCCTCCAGAATTATGCCATTAGGGTAGCCAAGTTTCCCTTAGGGTAGCCAAGTTAATGGCATGTGTATAGAGATGGGTGTGGTTCAACAACTCTAGGTATAAGGATGTGTAGCAAATCTGTTTAATTTTGGCATATCTTCGGGATAGTGGTTCAAACATCTGGTCGCACATCCCCACCCAAACAAAATGCGAGAGACCCCCCCCCCCGCGGGCTACCTGAACAGGTAGCCTAAAATAGCTATTCCTTATTGAGTACTACTAATACAGATAACAACTTCAAGAGCTATACTCCTTTTAACTTGAAGTTAAGTCTGACATCATCACTTTGATATTCATATTTCTTATGTTGGTAATAGAAGCGCAGGCGGTTTTAATCCAGCAACTATACTGATATAACACGCAGTGACAACAGTTTGCTCAAAATGAGAAACATGTCATGCATGAACTATTTTGATATAACATTTGCAATGGGCACAACAGTTTTCGTTGGGAAGAGCACTGTTTTGGGATAAACCTTCAATTTAAGTAACGCTTGTTTACCTAATCGAATTACCAAATCAATTTAATACGGGTAAAGGAGAGACTAATATATTTGAATCTAAAACGTTAAAAAAGTCCCAGAAGCACCTGCTACAAAACAAGCTAAAACAATTCACTCTCGTTGAACGGGAACGCATATGTGTTTTTTTTTCAGATTATCTGGGAAATAAAATACCCCGGCTCCAACTTATTTTAAGCCTCGATTTTTACTACCTCAAAAATACTCACATGACGATTTAATACTTTTAAAATCGGAGAAGCTACGTGTTTAATGACTCAATGCGCATTACAAGGAAGATGTGTCAGATGGAAACCGGTTTGATGACCGTGAGGAACACACACACACAAATTATGCATGCAACATAATCAAAATAAAACAAAACTGTAGTGATTATGACCAAGAGTTCGCAGATAAAGATACTGATACGAATACACGTGACCATTGAAAACACATCAGTACGCAGAACTTGTGATGTAATGTTCACTCAAACTGAATTTCTCCATCTTTTTCACTTCAATCATGAAGCCATTACAGTAATAACTTCACTTCAGCTATAAACTCATTATAACTTCATACTTCAAGATTAAAACCATTGTTAAGTGAAACATTATCTAACGAGGTTAGTTCACAACTTACACACTTATTAGCCCTTCAATTGCCGTCACATCTCATTCTCGTCTTCGTAACCGCCATATTCGTCGTCGTCGTAGTAGTCGTCGTCGTAATAATCTTCCTGTGACCTATGTTGAGGTTTAGTGTACTGTTTACGAGCTGACACAGGTGTTCTGTTCGAATAGTTCTGGGTAGCCGGATCCGAATCGTAAGTATCGAAGCTGGTTAGCAAGTCGTCATTTCCAAGTCCAGGATCGGGCAGAGGACGATTAGCGTGCGGTCGATGGACGGGTGACGAATTCGGTGACGGCCTTGGTGATGCGCGAGGGTTAGAATAATGAGAAGGAGGACTTGTTGTTGTACCTGGAGTTGATTCAAAGAACCAGCGCTTGCTTTACGCCTATGTTTACGCTGCATTACTGGAGATGCAGCGTGTTGATGTTGTACAAAGTTTGGTGATACCACAGGACTTACGGGTGACTCCAAGACGCCATTTAGAGAAGCAGAACCGTGCGACCGGTTTCGTCGGTGAGTTTTGACGACAACATTACGATTTTCGTTTTCAGGAGATTCTAAATCGCTATGTGTTGCTCTGCGAGTGCGTGGGGATGCACAAATCGTATTATACGTGTTTGGAATAGCTGGAGACCGGGAAGAGTCGTAGTAATTGAGTTCTGGTTCATTAGGAGAATAGTGACGACGAGCAAGAGCAGAGTATTTCTTCGGCCAGTCTGGGCCTGTAGAATTCGTAGGCCTGAGTTTTTTGTGCGGCTTTTCGGGTTTTGGCGTCGTCGCGTGATAGTGCCGCGAGTGATGGCTACAGTGGCTGCAACAAGAAGAATCGGGCGAATCTCGAGGAGACCTCCCGGGATTCTTCAAATCATCTGGTTCTGAAGATAGCATCTGACGATGTCCCGGTAACGGAGACCTGCGTATAATATTAGAAGCCGAGTCCTCAGGGTTTACACCCAGTGAATCACCGTATACATTATCGTGTGTGTGGAACTGTCCAGAGCTCAGTGCTTCAAGTTTGAGTTCCACATCCATTACACGACGTTCCATAGATGGCGTTCCAGGCCTGGAGCCTTTACCTTTAAGAGAACAAGCATCTTCATCATCAAGCCACGTGTTGGTACTTAACTGCCGAGCATAGCTTTGACTGCGACTGAAATCGCTAGATGCTTCAGATATCGGCATATGCTGCAATGGAATTTCTTCTTTTTTCTTTCTGTTGAGGAGGAATAAGACAAGGCAAACGGTGGCCAACAGGATGACAAGACAGGCAAGAACTACGATGATTATCATTGTAACAGATACTGACATTATCATTGGAAGTTTTTCAGTCGTTGCAGGTTCTGTTGTGATACGAGTAGTTGACCCTCTTGTTGTAGGGATATTGATTACGTTAATGGTAACATTGGTCTTTATGGCTTCACCTATTCCATTAGTTGCAGAACATTGTATTATACGTCCTTGAATCAGCCCTATAACCTTATTATGTTCAGGCCTGCATGCGCTCCGTATACCTTTCTGGAGGAATTGGCGGGAAAAATGTCCAGTTTGTATGTCAGTGTTTCAGGATTTTCCACTATGGCTTCGCACGATTGAAATGTTTTGGACCAATTTGCATTGCCACACTGTCAATGCCTTCTATATCGATAGCAGTGGTGGATACTGGACATCTAGTGGACCGATTTCACAAGAACCTGTCCGATTTCTAGCATATAATGACGTGTATGTGGAGGTGCAGGTAAAATTTGTTTTTGTCATCAGCGGTAAGAACACGGGTAAAATCAAGTTTCAAATAACTGCTGTTCTGTCATCAAGAGTTGCATTTATAGCCGAATTAGTCGTGTCACTCCAATCAATTTTTATTTCGTGGTTTTCCCAAGTCACTTGACCTGCCCTGAAATTTGCTTGCGTTTCAAACAGGGTACTTGTGAGTTTCGCTAACAGACATGTTAACTACCTCTACCAAGCAGTTAGGAGTGATTATTGTTGGTTGTCTGTGTACCATCAGTGTCGATGACGATTTTTGAAAATTGTTACCATTTCCTGATGGAACTCTACAGGTATACATTCCTGCGTCCGTTGATTTGAAGTTTCTTATTCTAAGGTTATATTCATTATCCTTAGGACCACCACCAACATACCGAGTACCAACAATGGAGAGATAGAGAAACGATTTTTCACACACACACTCCAAAGATTATATCATCGAAGATAATCGACTCCTCGGTCACAGTCTTTAGTTAACAAATTGACTTTTTCCCGTCACCGACTTACGACGCTCGTAATGTAGCCTTCCATCTGCAGCTACCGTGACATTGGCAGGCCCTTCAATAATATATCCTCCATACACAAAATGACTTGCCCATATTAGAGCAAATATAATATCCCACCGCAATATCATCGCTCTCTTATTCAGATCCATCTGTTGTTAAAGTCTGCTCAGGATTTTGTCCGATTTCGTTAATGACTATTCTCTTGATCTTCAGTTTCAAAATTTTCAAAATGTGGACCACATCATAACATTGTTCTACATCTAAAAAAAAGCCTCCGACGAGTTATCTGACAATATTGTTTTTCACAACCACAATAGGGATGAAAATACCTGGGACCCGCCCCTTTTTCACTAGCTGATAGCTAAATGGATGCCACAACTCCGGACTATAGATACCACTTCCGTAACAGGTATACAACAGAAGTTGGCATATCCTTAACAGGTTTCCGGGCTGAAGATCCTTGTATTCAACTCTTGCTACTGCCCATTCTCACTTCAATACCAATGTTCATTATAGAGGTAATACTCTAAGACAGAGGATTTGTTTGTCATTTTCCGATTTTTCCTTTTGTGAAGGAATGGAACAACCGACTTTTGGTAAAATTGAGTTCATTCGAAACACAGGTGAGACCAACTGACAGTGATGTTAACTAAAGTGAAATGAACGAGGAACTAACCCACTAAAACCCTCTCTATATTATAGATTGCCCTCAATGTATCGTAACAATACCGTACTCAATTGCTTCAATCAGTAAATCACTTTGAACTTACAATAATGAAGAATGTTTCTATCATGTTATTTTTAAATGTGGACACCTTTTCTGATACATTTTGTCTGGTCACTACCACTTATATATATAACCATCTGTCTATTGGCTCAATTACCAGAACAACATGAGATAGCCCTCTGAGTAACCAATCAAATTAGCGCTTCTCTGTGTAAGTTATTTCAACCAGTCTTACAGAATATCTGATTGCTCATTGCATGATATTACCGTGCAAGAGACCAATGGAATAGTTCTTAGCATGCCGATAGATGCAAGTCGTGCATGCCCCGGGCTTAAGATACTGTTGGGGTTAGGCACTGTGGGGTTTAGCTTTGTTCAAGGCAGTCTGAATCTGATTATCAATCGCCGGCAAGTACCTAACGCGTAAAGCCAATAGATGCTGTGACATTTGTTTTATGTTTTATGGGCCCCCTGTTGGTGTAAGAGAGAAACTGGCAGGCAAAGCACCTATACTTTGCATGGGGAAAATCCTGTAACTTTTGTGTTCAGATTAAAATATATAACTTTCTTATCAAGCAAATAAGCTACCAGCTGCATTTTGTGACCAATTTAGATCAGGAAGATTCTGCAAGTAATTTATAACCAATTTTATGTGGGCTGTCACAGAAACTACTGTAAATATTTTGCCGCCAGAAAACAAGAGGGCGTCCTGAATTTAACAAGTTGAACTCCATAGGTCACATCATCTATACTATTTTGACCAAATACCTGGTCTACTTAACAGTGAAATCATAGCATAGCTATTATTGCTATTATTCTCAACACAGCTTTTGTTCAGCTCGCCAGCCTTCGGTCAGACAGCATTGTTTTCAGATTGTACTGTCGTTTTTTATGTATTTTCAAAATTTTTGTTTTTCTTGATTTGCCGAAAATTTCTTCGCGGGGGTTTGCTTTTCCATAGATGGGCATTTATGAGTTATTTGAATATATGTGGCAAATCAACTGCCACCTCCCCCTGGAACTCTTCCTGTTTTTACAGAATGTAAACATCCAAATTGTTTTCAAACTCGTGGAAGTGATTTCGGTAAGAGTCCTTTTCATTATGTCAAATGTTTCCATGCCATTATGTCCCTTTATTAAGCATATCTTATAGATTTTTTGTACTTGTAATACATTGCATTATATTGTATTGTTTTGTTCAATAATCGTTCTGAATGAATGAAATAAATGAACCTGAACTGAATTGAATAATGTTTCTTTCCACAAAGCAACATTTTCTTAATTATTTTTTATTATTTCACTTGAAATGTTCAAGCGCATAAGGATTGTTTGTAAACATAATTACCAAAACAAAATAAGCGAGGATGAAAATAACAAAAGCTCTATAGTACACACACTGGCCAAAAGTATTGCAACATGCAGAAAACGAAATTCATAATTACCAATTGATTTCAAATTATACCATTGATTCTTGACCACACAATACGTATTAAATTCCAAATTGTGGTTTTCATACAGATGCTATTCTCCAGAATCCCAGATGATGAAAAACTTTTAATTTGATTGTTATGTTCCCTAAATATGGCAGATTAAAGGAACAGCAAACGATAACTTGCCGATTCCACTCCAGAAGGAATACAGACGCAGAAACAAAAGATATGGCTTCAAAACAGCCGCTTAATGAATTGTACGGGTTCAATAGGGTTTACTTTAAATGTTTATGGGAGAAAATCATAGTGGTTATGTGGACCGGAAATGAGATAAAGTCAATGGAAGACAGTGGTCTTCGAAAAATTCGAGAAATTCGGAGACACACGAAATGCAATTCGAATGATAACTCACGTGGTTTATGTAAATCATGTCTAAATACGCGTTTCACATTGCATGAGAAACAGCACAATGTCAACAGTGCGACTAAAAAGTTATTTTCAATTTAACACGTGACCTCTTTCTTTCCATTAAATTTCCCGAAACCAATGGTGATGAACATGCCCTCGTAATATTTATTTGTTTAGTTTCCGAGAATCAGATCACTGAATATCTTTGAGAAAAGGCTAATTCCAAAGTTTCAGGTATTTTTACACTGTGTTTTGATTTGATCAGCCAATGTTTGCGTCAGGGCACACCACTGTGCTGCTCTTTTGTTCTTTCTGCCGTTCTGCCCGTTTCCAGACCTCAGAAAATCAAAATACTATTTTTTTTCGAAATTAGGATTGAATCTGCCCCTGACGATGCCACTCCCAAGCCGGTACTTACGCCACAAATTCAGATGATAACACGATCGACTTTTTAAGTAAGTCGAAAGACGGCTTTGGATCACGAGATTCCCTTTAATGCGCTGAACAAAAATCATCTCAAATCCCTTTAATGCTATAATTAGTGCTTCATTTGAAAACACTCGTTTAATCATGTCTACACTTGCTGTCAGAATCCTTCAGGGGTCGGCAACGCGCGCGCCGCAATATTAGCATAAAAGAGGCGGAGACGATGGGTAGCCTCATTCGCGATTAACCAATGGGGAGGCCAACCAACTAAAACAAGCCAATCCTGCATTCACTTCCGTGTTGAGCATGTCACGCTCGGCCGCAGTAATACTCTAAACAATTTCTGGCAGAGATATAGTACGTGTACGTACAAGTACACGGTAGGAACTCTTCATTGAAGTAAATTCACACATGTTTAAACGTTTATCTGTAGTCTGGTGTAAACCTGTTCGACATGTATTTCAATTGTTTATGAAACTAACAAATCATAGCATTGTAAATAATTCCAACAATTCCAAGTGGGAAAGTCCGGTCAAGCGTTTGCCAGCGTTCATCAGTAGCTGACTTCACAGACAACTAAAGTATAGACGCAATGTAGGCCGTCACTTCCCTACTGGTGGCTCTGACAAGAGCCCTTTCACTGCGACTGTCCCTTGTCCAACAGAACTAGCCGACCTCGCTATTCTCAGCTCTGAAAGAGCCGTTCATTGAGACTGTCCCTGTCAACAGGAATGAACAGACCTCGCCTATTCTCATCTCTGAAAGGCGTCATTGAGACTGTTCCCTTGTCAACAGAGATAAGCATACCTCGCCTATTCTCAGCTCTGAAAGAGCCGTTCATGAAAACTGTCCCGTGTCACAGAGAATAGCAGACACTCGCCTATTCTCCCTCTGAAAGAGCCGTTCATTGAAGACTGTCCCTTGTCGACAGAGAATAAGGCAGACCTCGCCTATTCTCAGCTCTGAAAGAAGCCGTTCTTGAGACTGTCCCTTGTCGACAGAGAATTAAGCATACTCGCCTATTCTACAGCTCTGAAAAGGCCGTTCATTGAAAGCCTGTCCCTTTCGACAGAGAATAAGCAACCTCGCTATTCTCAGCTCTTAAAGAGCCGTCATTGAAGACTGTCCCTTGTCGACCAGAGAATATCAGACCGCGCCTATTCTCAGCTCTGAAAGAGCCGTTGATTGAATACTGTCCCTTGTCGACAGAGAATAAGCAGACCTCGCCTATTCTCATCTGAAAAAGCCGTTGATTGATACTGTTCCCTTGTCGACGAGATCTAACAGACCTCGCCTATTCTCAGCTCTGAAAGAGCCGTTGATTGAGACTGTCCCTTGTCACAGAGAATACGCAGACCTCGCCTATTCTCAGCTCTGAAAAGACCGTTCATTGAAGACGTCCCTTGTCAACAGAGAATGAGCAGACCTCGCTTTCTCAGCTCTGAAAGAGCCGTTCATTGAAAACTGTCCCTTGTCACACAGAGAATCGCAGACCTCGCCTATGCTCAGCTCTGAAAAGAGCCGTTCATTGAGGACTGTCCCTTGTCAACAGAGATACGCGACCTCGCCTATTCTCACTCGGCAAAGAGCCGTTCATTGAAGACTGGCCGTGTCGACAGAGAATGAGCAGAACCTCGCCTATTTCAGCTCTGAAAAGAGCGTTCATTGAAGACTGTCCCTTGTCGACAGAGAATAAGCAACCTCGCCTTTCTCAGCTCTGCAAGACCGGTGATTGAAGACTGTCCCTTGTCGACAGAGAATAAGCAACCTCGCCTATTCTCAGCTTGAAAAGAGCCGTTGATTAGCTTCCCTTCGACCGAGAATAATCAGACCTCGCCTATTCTCAGCTCTGAAAAGAGCCGTTCATTGAAAACTGTCCCTTGTCAACAGAGAATAAGCAACCTCGCCTATTCTCACTCAGCTCTGAAAAGAGCCGTTCATTGAAGACTGTCCCTTGTCAACAGAGAATGAGCAGACCTCGCCTATTCTCAGCTCTGAAAAGAGCCGTTCATTGAAGACTGTCCCTTGTCAACAGAGAATAAGCACCCTCGCCTATCTGCTATTTAAAATGCTCTAAAAAGAGCTCGTGCTTACAACAGTAACTCTTATGTATTAAGGAGGCTGCCCTACTTATTCAGACTGACGTCCACTGACCATAAACTTATCAAATTTTCCTTTGAGGTACTATGTAAACTGCCATGTGAATTAAACTACATTGTATTTCTCAAGAATGTGTGTCAGGACATAACGGTGTCCTGCATGTTGTTGTGCATGTGCCCGCAAGGCACTGTTTGAGGCCCATTACCTTCTTTCTCTTCATCAACGATCTACCGAACAACATAGCATAACCCGTCGTGCTCTTCGCCGACGATTGCGTCATGTATAGGCCTAATAGGGAAAGTGGCTATCATCATGCTCGGTAAAATCATCAGGTAGCCATACCAGCACACGAATCGTGTCAGCCGGCCTCAACATGCATATCATCTCGCTTGAGCTACAACAAATCCATTAACAGACTTACTGGAAGAAGTGAATTTTCAACTCATTTTTCTCTTATCCATGAAGAGTGGAACAATTTACCACAACGTATAGTCAATAAAGAAACCAAAGCCTTCAAATAACAGTTTCCACATAATCATCTACAACACCAGCGTCCAAGACTACACACACATGAGCATAGCTCCCCTCTCTATCTTCTCGTCTGGCTCCTGAAGGGATCGTTGAGAATAAGGTCATGAAGATCAATATCAGTTAGGTACGACATGCATTATTTTTCATCCAATGGTTTTAACTTTTTTTCCATTTGTATAGTGCTATGGATTTTTCCCTATTTCAATCAATGCTAAGATGTTCAGGTGATTTCATTCAGAGCACACAAAAAGAGAGAGAGGAAAGAATCTGAAGAGCTTTGCCCGCTCCATACCGGGTGGATTTACTTATCATTAACGCCGTTATTTGCTCGAGTCAATGTACGACGGGGTCCCTTCGTCACCGATATTCAGGAAAAGAAATTGAGACGACATTTTATTAATTTTCACGAAAATGTGCAGCCTTTACGATTGACATAACATAAATTTCAATGATAATTTTTTTTCGTATGTATGGTGGATTTTTTTTTTTACTTCAGCGATGTATGTAGTCAAAATTAACAATGTTTCTCTTGATCCTATGGCCTATAAGGTTTGGCCGCCGTCGTCTGCTCGCCGAGTTAAACAGTATAGCGCGCCCTCAAATTGCTGAGTGAATGTTTGCCATTATGGGATCATGCACAACCTATTGTATTATTATAGCGTTGTCTAATGGTGACACACTTAAAGTGTAGCGGTTTCATTTAGAAGTCCCAAGTATGAAAATGAGCTTTTTGAATAGAATCTTATTCTCTACAGTACATCGCATTCTAACCCTAACCCAAACCATAACCCGAACCAATAAACCGTATTTGCCTGAATGAGACTTTTAATAAAACTTTCACCCTTAGGTTTTTATATTTATTTTGTTTTTTGTATACAGTTAGGAAACCGTAAAACATCCATCATTCTCCCAATAATAATAAATAAATAAAATTAAAAAAGTGAATGTGCTTGTTGTTTCCCGCTTTTTTTGCTTGATATTTTGGAAATATCAGTTTTGGTGCATTAAAACAAACACACAAACAAACTTTATAAAAAAGAACGATTAACGGGTATTCTTCTTCTTCTTGCGTATGAGGGAGCAGCTAAATAATGTTGTAAACGTTGGAGCCAGCTCACTGTTGATTGGTTGGGGTTTGAGAAATATGTGCCCACCGGTGGACGAAAGGTAGGGCACTCATTGAGAATGTGATCCGCAGTATGGATGGAGAACCACATTTTGGCAGGTGGCGATGGCCGCAGCCCCCATCGGTGCATATTGCTGTTGAAGCAACCGACTCCTGTGCGAATCTGGTTTAAGGTGACCCATTCCTTGCGTGAGAGATTGCTGCCAGGTGGTAGTTCTGTCTTAGGTGTAATAGAGAGTTGAACCGGTCTTAGAGTATCTAGCCAGGCAGTATTCCATGTCTGTAAGATGTTGAATGGGGAACTGGGAGTTTGGCAGCGTGTCGACAGAAAGGTCGGCGAGAACACAGTCTCTGTCTGCCCCAAGGTTGGTGTGATTCTTTGGTACAGTGTTATGCAGCACAGAGTGCGTGTTGTCCCAGGGCAGGTCCTTATTCACTAGTTTGTGCGTGTGGTGTTTCCCTCCGAAGTACTGGCAGGGTGCAATTCACGAAAGCACTGGTAGAAATTCAGATGGAGTAGGACGGAGGCAACCAGTAAATGAGTAATGGTTCTCAAGGTCTCGTTGAGTACTGTGTCCAGCTTCTTTGTGTGAGAGCTGTTGCACCATGCTGGGGCGGCATATTCAGCAGTGCTGTAGGCCAGAGCCAATGCGGTGGTGCGTAGAGTCGTTGGGCTGGCACCCCATGAAGATCCAGCAAGTCGGCACAGGAGGTTATTCCTCGAAGATACCTTGGCGCATACGGACTCGAGGTGCTGCCGGTAAGTAAGCTGCCGGTCAAGCTACAGTCCCAGTGTAGGTTGGTGTATGATTGTATGGCAGAGGCGCTCCATTGAGGTTGATTTGAAGCTGGCGATGAGCCTCTTTGGTGTTGAGGTTGAAGGCAGTAGGGGTGGTCTTGGCTTCGCTCAGCCTCAGTCTCCAGGTCTTGAGATATGCTGCAAGTAGGGCCATATCTGCAGTAAGTGTGCTTTCTACTTCTGTCCAGCTGCTGTCCCGATTGGAGAAGGGCAAGAATCGTCGCGCGTAGCCTGTTGCCTAGATTTTTTGATGTAAGCCCCTGATATCAAAGTTAAACAGCATAGGAGCCAGTTACCTAATCCTTTGCTCTACCGTCCTCAGACACGCATACGACTACCTTACTCTGCGCCACACTTGTCGTGAGAATAAAGCTCGGTTTGCAAGCATGTTACCTATGAATTGTACAAGGTGAAGGTCTGCAGGTCCTGATAAGCTTGAGTGTAGGCCCTGGACCACACTGTGTCGAATGCTGCATAGGTCCAACCGCGAATGACGGCCGCCGGCCTTAACGGTTTACGGCGCTTTGCAAGCCTTTTCCCATCAATATCATTGTGGACAACAGTGCTTTCCGACCACGAGTGCTCCTTTGCTCCCGGCCACGGACCGCGAAATTCCTGCGTGTTTTGGTCGTCAGGCAGATGTGTTCGACGACGGGCTCCAGAATCCAAACGGGCCAAGGATCATCCTCTCCCGGATTTTGAAGGAGAACACACAGTAGTGATATTAAGCGGTAGTTCTTAGGGTTGTTCCGACGGCGTTGTTTTGGTTTTGGGAGTGCGATGCTAGTAGCTCTCCTCCAGATCTTGGTAAGGATGGTTGTAAGCAACATGGTGTAGAACAGCTCCTGGAGCCACTCTAGACATCGTGGGCCGCATTTCATCACGATATCAGAGGTTAAGCTCATCTAGTGATAGAATGTTGAAAGGGAACCACCCCCCGTCCACGCCGGGGCTCGACGAACGTTTTTGGGTGATCTCTTTTTTTTGACCAGAAGCGAGTGTGATCCTTATCAATGTTCTGAAAAACGAACCTTGTAGGAGTTGCTCAGCAATTGAGTTGCAGTCACTGGACATTTCGATGTTGGGAAATCTGGCCGGTGAGGCGGTTTACAGTGTTCCAGTTTCCTTCAGGCCTTCCTGCTGAAGTGAGTGAAGTCGATTCCTTGGGGACCACCCCCCGCACCCCCCCCCCGCAACCCGGCGCCCGCCGCGCTTGAACCCGCCCCCCCCCTCCCTGAAGTCGATCCCTTTGACCGCTGCCCTCCTCCTCCCCAAAGCGCTACACGGGCGTTTCCTGTCCTAAGCATTTGTCAGATCGAAAGCCTTGGCTGATGCTTCTTCCCCGGGTTTCATAAATTCAGGAAATCATTGTAAAGAGTATCACTTCCTCCATACCCAAGGATGGGATATAACTGCCGCGTACTCGCAGCCAGCCCTTGGGATTGTCCCTTCTTTTGCTATATTTAATAAAAGAGTTTACAACAGAATTGTGTTAAGAATTTAAAGAGTTTACAACACAGAATTGTGTAAGAATTATCTCAGGTCGAGGAGGTTTGGGTGTCGGAGAGGTTGGGGGCACTTCTGAATCCCAATCCACCAGGGATTCTTGAACTGGTCCCATTCTGCTGCCTTGCGAAAGTTCCACCACCATCCACCACCACCACCACCACCTTTTTTCACTGGCTTTGTTGGTACGGCGTAGCAAGGCGCTCCTGAGCGATCAGTGATGGTCTCAGTTTGGGACTTCGGAACGCGTGGAAGAGCGGTCGAGAACAGTACGTTGAATGGAGATGGTTGTCAATGTTGGGCAAAAGCAAGGAGGTCGGATTTGAGACTTATTTCCTATTACCCAATTCCACCTTCCGAGTAGAACTGCTGGTGCTTTGGGGTTCGTGCAAAGTTTAACGCGGATTTTGAAGCCCAGTCCTCTGTGCTCCATCAGGGTTGGTTATTCCTGAACCCCAGTAATCTATGACTGTTAAAGTCCACTCCCAGCGATAAATCGTAAATTCAAGGAAGTTGCCAAAGAACCCTAAGTGGTAAAAGTAGTCCCGCTTAAGCCGATGGTTAGGTGTCTTGTAGACATTGGTGACTGACATCTGCAATTTGGGTTGGGGGGGGCTATTCATTTTGGGGTTAGTTGCATCGATTTGGGTTGGTTTTTAGGTTTTTATGGGTCGTTGGTGTCGTTGGCCCATGTCCAGATCCAATTCCATGTTCCAGGGTCCCGGCTCTTATGGTGTGTTTGCTTTATTTGCCCTTTAGTCCAGGGTGATACGAGGACGATTGGAGGCCCTAGCTTTCTTTTGTTTATCCGAATGGTGTTTCGGGGGGGGGCCGGGGACGGGGTCGCGTGGGACTTAGGTTTCGGTGCGTGCCTTTGCTAGGGGTTCCCTGGAGGTTCATTTTGTAGTCTTCATTGTATGGATTTTTAGGGAGGGAGTTTGCATGCAATCCAATCTTTTTTCCGGCCATTGTTCGGGCTGAGTTAATAATAAGCAACAGAGAATACAGCAAATAGCAAGGAATCAGCAAAGGTCTTCGGCAATAGTATCCCGTTTGGGGTTTACTTAACTCTCGCACGTGTGTGTGTGCCTCCCTCTCGTCTTCTAGCTCCTCGCCGCCCTCGACAGGTCTCGGGGTGTGGTGTCTCTAGGGTAGCACGGAAGATGTTCACAGAATGGAACTGTCAGTAGTCGTATTTCTCTCTCTGGAAAGAGAATCGCAGTGTGAGGTGTTCGGTGTTCGGTTCGTTCGGTTTGCCGTTCGTTTGTCGGCGGTTCGGTTTTCGCGGGTGTTCGAATATGTTTATCTTTGCCCTCGTGAGACCTTCTATTAAAACGTTTAGTTGGAGCATGAGACGGGTATTTCACAACCGTTGTCCAAATTCATCACATCGCACACCGTTTTAGTTAGGAGTTAGTTATGTCCTAAGCTAAGCTGTAAGCTAAAGTGTGCCCATCAATCATTCAAGCTTTTCCGTTCGTTGCCGGCAGTTGCAAAACCCAGGATTAATATTTTTCCACATATCATATTTCACATGATCACACCTGAATGGGAATGTTCCCCTCCCCTGACTAGGATTAGGTATGTTTTCCTTTCCAGTCTCGACGTCTCTCCCGCCTCCCCGCCAGTCTCCCCCTCGCTCTTGCACTCGTTGTTCGTTCCATCCCCCCCGTTGTCCATTCCGTTTCTTTCTCCTTGTTTCCGCCGACCGATAAGTCTCGTTCGTTAACGCGTGTCCCTCGTTCTCTGCCATGTTCAAATGGCCGCCATTGTTTTTATGTAAAACCGCCCATTCTAATTTCTTACAGAAAATTTTTCCCACTACACGAAACCGAGTTTTTAACAGCCCTGAAGGGCTTAAATATCTAGCGTCACAAGAGGCCGCCGCAGAAGGCATATTTTTTTCTAAATGAACTAAATGGATTGTTTGAATAAAACCTGGGTGTTTATTTTTGGGAGCTCCACAAGATTTATTGCATTATATTTTACGTACGGCTTGTTTTTAGATTTGACTGTGAATTATATTCGCTTCAGGGTACGTAAATCAGGAAGACAGCAGGCCTACTCTCTTTTCGACGTCAAAACAACACGTTCTAATAATGACCACTAACTCTTTCCAAGATGTAAAAAATGTTAAAGTGGGGGTATTGACCTGCCCTAGAGGGTGCCGTTACTATAGCTGGTTTACCTTGGGCCCATATAACGTAGTTTAAAACTGACATCTATCAGCGTCGCATATGAAAACAACAGCTCATACAACCCCTTATAGCAATAGAATCATAATATGAGTTGGACTGTATTTAAGGACGACTCAGTCACGTCATGGTTGTTCCCCTTAAAATAAAAAATATGCTTTTATAGAATGAAAATTTGTCCATATGTAGGAGGAAAATTTTAAATACGGTGACCTAAGGTTTCTTTCGAGAACACAATGCTAACTTTGTTTCTTCTGACTTTGTACCACAGGCTCCTTCTCTCACTCTACGGCTAGATTAGCTTAGCTTGCTTCCCAACGTCAACTAGTGTTGAGTGATCTGCATTTCCAGAAGTACGAGAGAAAATTGCGGGAAAATGTTATCAATATTTTTTCTTATATGGTTCTTATAAGTCGAAACGATGTCAGGGGTGTTTTCCTTCTTGATTATGTCCCCCGGAGAGCGGGTGTAACTGCCGCCATCATGATTTATGATCATGTCCTCAATACAACAATGTCAGTAAATCTTCTTTTTTGGTGCGCTAAAAATATACTCGCATTCTAACCCCATCCTATTTGGCAATTTTAGTTCATTTAACAAAACATGCCCCCTACCGGCACCGGCGGCCATCTTGGACACTTAATTTTAAACCCACTATCAGGAATGTCACACTTTATATTTCGTTTAGTCCTGGAATAAATTCTATGCATAATTAAATACAATAGCATTTTTCAATAAAACAATGGTGGCCATTTTGAAATAGGTAGTACGCGCTAATGTGTCAGCTTTTTCGGGGCGGAAACTACCTAATCCTAGTCCAGGGGGACCCCCCCCTTCAAGATATTATTGAAATTATCACCATGTGGGTGCAACAACTCTAATTTTAAGGCCCTCGCAGAAACTGGCTATGACAATATGAAGCACTAGCTTTCAATTAAAACAATCGTGACCTGTAGACGAGACTATCTGGATATCAACGCTGCAAGGATGGAGCGTCAGATCATTGGACCTTTGTAGTCCCCTTTGGACTTACATACAACAGAGGACCTCTCAAGATCTATTCATACTCCACGCAATGCAGTGCAGTGAAAAAGGATAAACTATCTGACGCAACAAATCGCGCAATGCACTTGGAACTGTGTTTGTGTTGCTGCTGCTTAAAACGCCGAGGTAGATATTGTTCATCCCGTTTTCCGATGCACTGCAACGCAGTGACAGTTGAATGACCTCAAAATATCTGATTTTAAGTTTCCTCCGGAGTCATTTTTACCGAATTCCCCTATCCCACTGCACCAGCGATGTACGAGTATATGCATCACTCCAACACGCTCTCGGTTTAGTGCGCCTCCTTGAAACTACGCGCACACTCGAATCACATTTTTGGGGCGCAAAATTACAGGCAACCAAGAGTACTCGTTATGGACAATTTATGTACAGCAACGGTTTTGCAAGATGACCGAAAAAATACCGTATGACCACAAACACCATAGAATATATATGCGCTCTTTATTTTATCTACTCGTACCAATCGTTGGTGCATTGTGGAGAGGATTTCGGTAAATGATTTCCGGTGGGAACCCCAAATCCCGTGTTCATAGACACCGGATCCCACAACTTTAGGGAGAGTTCATTATTTACGCTACGCGGGGAGGGGGTTGGAATGATTAGAGGAGGATTCGGAAAAAATTTAGCAATAGAGAACATGGCCGATGTCTGATAGTTTCCGCCATATACATTGTGCAAGAATTTTGCCTAGCATCTGCTATAAAAGACACATGAAAAAGGTCGGACGGGGATAGAAAGGTAAAGAGAAACAAATTGAATGGAAAAATAAGCAATTGGAAGGAAAACGACGAAAAATGAAGACGGAAAGAAAGACATGCCAAGGAAGAAGTGAATGAATTGGGGGATAAAATCTGAGCTCTGGATTTGTTTTACGTGAATAAAACCCAGCAGACGTTTTATATTTAATATTTTTTAATACTCCAATACTCTTACAAATCACATTTATCTTTTTCACAACCTAACCCCAAGGCAAAAAACTTACATATACCTCTAGTAGAAACCAACACAACAGCATTGAGGAAAATAAAACAAACTGTCAAAAAAAGCTCCTGCTGAACGAGTAAGTTATGATTACCGGTTTCGATTCGTTGAGTAATATCATTAGGGGAGTTTGCCGTAACTGACCCATCTGAACACACAACTGTATTTTCTTTTTTTTCTTCTGACAAAACACAACACCTATGAAATTTTGAATTTTCGGTCGGAAACACCTTCACGGAATTCGGATAAAGCACACGTTTATTATTTCCGTTACGGTTCCGATTCATAAGTGTGTCAAAAAATGTGTCAGATGGATCGGTTATGGAAATTCCCATAATTATGACGGTGATATCAGTACGAAATTACACCTGCAATTATATTGAACTTTCATTCTTAAATTTATTAGCATGGCTTAATCACTTGAGTGGCGTCTATTATGCCTAAAATCAGCAGATACTAAGACTCTAATTTGGTGAAAAATACACTCCTGACTGATTGGAAATCGAAATTTAAGGGGGAATTTAACCTCAATTTTGGGGGGGGGGTAAACTCTGGCGTTCCAATTTACATAATTTTGACACGGTGTAAAACGATCCGTTAACTTACATAGTTGCCATAGCATTGTCGACTTTTTATTAACAGCTTTTTATTATTTTTTTAATTTATATACTTTTTTTGTGAAAATAACATATTTCATTTGGTTACTTATTATTACATCATCATTACATTTCTTACGTACATAACATTGTTCCAAGATGGGCTGCGGAACAACTTTAACAGGGAAACACTCACAGCTTTGAAAAGCAAACAGGAACTTTCCAATCTTACCACCCTAACAATTGAAATTAGTATTGTCAAAAACTGTACATCTTTCGATCACGATATTGCATCAGAAAAAAAGAACGACTTTAAAGGCCGACTCCAGATTTTAACGAGAGATGCGCCCTCAATTTGCTAACAAATCGTGTATTATTTAATTATCAGGTTATTACAACGCTTATAAGAGCATACTGTAAGATCTCATACGGAAGCCCATTATTATTTTTTGAGAACAGTTCATCAGGCAGGGCCGCAGGCCCCTGAACTGTCTAGGTCTTCGAATTAAATCCTAATAAATCGTCAATTCCAACAGGACTTCTACAACCGGTGGGTTTCCTTTTACCTACAGGGTTGTGAGTCAATATCACAGTTCTTGCCGGAAATACAAGTGCACAAGGTGTACACTGCCGCGGGGTTACTATAACTATTGAGTAATTTTCTATTGACTATTGGCTTAATAATTTTACTGTAATTAAAGGTTTATTCAAACTATTAGATATTCCTTCCGTTGGTAGTTCTATGTGTTCTTGACACTAATTGCACGATGGTTCTCCTGTGACTTCAAATTAGTCAGTCGGCCTACAATCATATATAAGTATATAATTTTTAAATATCATATTCTGCATGATTTAAAGTTATTAAAGTTAGTGAACTGACTCTGTCTAATTTAATTTATGGGCTCAATCATCTTATTTATTATTCCTCATTAGATGATCATTTTTTTCTTTTTCGCTGATATTTTATATTGTGGGGTAAAACTGCACTCATCTTTACCACATTTTGAGAAAATGTTGACCTAAAAACCTTATAACCTCATTTGTGTGTTGGGCAATATACAGGGCCACAAGTGTTCTTACACGATAGGATGGTAACATGACCAGTGTCTCTGGCATCATGGGAGTTCCTGCACTTGGCCGTGATGGGGTTTCCGGTCTGGAAGTATGATGCCTACCGAGTATCTATCTCTCACGCTTTTTCTACCCTAAGAGTTCCTATTATACACTTAACCATTACATTTAAAAAATACCCTTATTGATAAAATGCCTTAGAATAAGAACCAAAAAACAATCATTACCCTAGAAGTATGGGCCTACTTATCAGGGTATTGCATTTCATACATATGGTACAGGAGGTTAAAATGCCTTAAGTAAATGGATTATTATTCTGAAAATTTGGCTGTTATAGACACCAACAGTTTGCGATCCACGCCACATTAACACATAATTGAAAAAAAAAATCACGAAAGAACAAATAGTCCTAGGAAAAACACACCAAAATATCGGAGGAACAAAACAAAACAAAATACTTGTCTCAGAGAATCGAACGCGTATTTAAAAACAAAATGGATTTTATTGAATTTTTTGTTCAGGCGTTTTTTGTGGTCCCTTTTTTTTTTAGTTGAGAGGAAAAAAAGTAAGAAATTATGCTCAAAAATATGATCCAAAGTGCAATTAAATAAGAAAGCCATTTCGCACAACTTTTCAAAACAACTATACAAAGACAGAACGCTCAGATTGTTGCCTTTTTCTTGGTGACACCTTGTTTTGTTGGCCTAATAATGACTGTTACGTTGTTTTGCTCCGTCTCTACAGATTGTTAAATATGTACATTAAAATGCAACGACTTTCTAATCGTCGATTAAGCTGAAGATTTGTCATAAGTAATAAGGTTTTGCTGAAATTAATTGAATGTGTTGCCAATAATGCACAAAGCGATTGGAAAATTGGCGATATAAATAAAATGTTTTTTTATAATGCAGCCTTCCCCAATCACGGAAATAAAATCCAAAATTAGTGGTTTTGCTAATTGCCAAATATTTAAGACATATTCCATTTTCAGAACACCATTGAACTTTTCTGAAATCCACTTAACGTTACTTTTGAGATTTTTTTACTAGGAATGTAAAACCGGAAAATCTGTCAAGAAAAGATACAGCAGAAAAAATTGATATTCTTTAAAGCATAGGATAGTGCAGGTTCGGATATACTTTGTGACGCAACTGAGAGCGTGTAGTCTAAAATAACTATTGTTCCTTATTGAGTACTAATTCCTACAGAACGAGACTTGAGCTATAACCCTCCTTTTGACTATGCAGGTAAGTCTGACGTCATGACATGCATATCTCTGTCGCCTTTGCACGCCCGCTTAATGGCTACTTTAAAGAGACGCGAGATCAGTGTTTTTGGTTTGTTTTTTGTTTTGCATATCATTGCAATGATAGAATGTTTACCATGTATTAAATTGATAATTTAAAAAAAGTTGAAAGAGCCGCCTTTATATGAAATACAATACTGTATTATTTTCTGTCGTGATCGGTAGATGTTTTAAACCAATCATTTTCAAATTTAAGCGAAATTTGTATCCTCATAAATCTTCGTCGCGCCCCTTGCAGTACTAGAAGCGCAAGGGTTTTCATTTTCATTCTGTCACTGCTGATAATACGCATGACGACAGTTTCGACTTCAGGTCGAAAGGAGTCTGCGAGGCTCAAACTGAGAGGTATAAAAAACTATACTACTCCTTGCCATGGATTAGTTTTATTTATATTACACCTCATGAATGATATCATGAACTAATCATATCATGCTATTTTTCATTGGCTGATTCCTATTCGTCCTATTAACGACGACGTACTTACGTTACTTACACGACACTTTTAACGTTCTTAACGAACGCGTTACGTACCTACGGACGTATTATTACGTTTATACTTACGATTGCGACGTACGCGTAAACTCCCGACGACGAATTCCGACGTATCGGACGTAAGACGTACGTATTACGCGAATACGGATATAACGTTACTTTACGTTTAACATTCGACTATTTCCCTAGGGAAATAGATTGAAACTTTTCCTCTTCCTTATCCCGGAGTACAACCTCGTACCCAGAGTCACAGTGGTGTAATTAAAACCAATACGACATGGTTTATAATCGGGAATAAATAAAAAAGATACGCTAGGTACGCACAGGTGACCTAATTTTCTCGTTTCCCTTTTTCCCATTCTCTCCCTTGGCTATACTAACTACCTGGCCTAGGCTTAGGGCCTATCACCTATCAATCACCCCTACCCCCGTCACCCTTCGGGTTCGAGGTGATAGGCCCGTAGCCAGTACCCTCGGGAAAAAGTTGTGCCCTATTTCCCTCTAACCATGTATCATTTGTATAATAACATTTCACGGACACAACCGATTTTCAATGGAAAGGACCGTTTTGGGATGAAAGCTCGAATTATACTAATATTAATAACGGGTCTCATAATTTTAATCATTGAAACTAGTAAATCGGGCCCCTGAACTACATGTACACAACCACTGACGCTCGTGTCAGATGGAGATTGATTTAATTAATCGGAAAGGAACAAACTCAACAAATTTCAAATTAAAAAAAGAGTATCATGACCAAGAGTTCGCAAAATAAGATCCTAACACGAAATAAACGCGTGGGGGCCATTGAAAACACATGAGTGTGCAGAACTTATAATAATGTAATGTTCACTCAACTTAATTTCTTCATCTTTTTCACTTGTCAAGAGAAGTCATTATATAATTACTTCATGCTTAACGACTTCCTATTCTTCACGAGATTCCAGTCCATTGTTTAGTGAAGAAGAGCCAACATTATCTAACAAGGTTTATTACACACTTACACACTTACCCTTCAACTGCCGTCACATCTCGCTAATTCTTCGCGATCATCCCCTTTCATCCTCATCTACGTAACTGTCGTACTCGTCGTCGTCGATGTAATCGTCGTCGTAATACTTTTCCTGTGACTATGTTGAGGTTTAGTGTACGTTTACGCTGACAACTGGTGTTCTGTTCGAATAGTTGTGGTTAGCCCCTGAACCGAACCGTAAGTATCGAAACTGATAAGCAAGTCTATCATTTGCAGTCCAGATCGGGTAGAGGACGATGTTGTGAGCGGGTGCGGGTGTGTTGTATGGGGTGTGTGAGGAATTCGGTGTGCTGTTCGGGGTCCTTGGTGGATGTCGCGGGGTCTGGCTGTTGTTTAATGTATGCGGAGGAGGGTGCCGGGTTTGTGGTTTGTGGAGTCCGGTGGAGTTGATTCAAAGAACCAGCGCTTAGGGGTGCTTTACGGTCGCTAGGTGTTTAGGCGGTGCGTGCATTGAAGCTGGAGATGCTGCATGTTGATGTTGTTACAAAGTTGGCGGTATACCACGAGCCTTACGGTGAGCTCAAGACTGGCCGATTTAGAGAAGCAACGCCATGCGACCGGTTCGTCGGTAGTGTGGTGACGATAAAGCACTGCCGATTTTCGATTTTCAGAAATTCTAACAGGAAATCGCCGTGTGTTTGTGGCTCTGCGCGGGTACGGACAGGTGGATGCTCCAAGTGTGGAATTATAAGTGGTGGAACCCCCGGTAGACCGGGAAGAGCGTAGTGGTTGAGTTCTCTTGTTCATTAGAGGAATAGTGGCGACGGGCAAGAGGAGGACTAATTCGTACGGCCCAGTCTGGGCCTGTAGACTTGTCGGTCCAGCTTTTTAATGCGCTTCCTCGGGATTAGGCGTCCGTCGCTTATAGTGCCGCGAGTGATGGCTACCGTGGGCTGCAACAGAAAGATCAGGGCGAATCTCGCTGAGACTTCTCGGCTTCTTACATCATCTGGTTCTGGATTGCATCTGAACGATGCCCCGTACCGAGATCTGCGTATCATATTAGAAGCCCAGTCCTCAGGGGGGGGGGGGGGGGGGGGGGGGTTTAACCGGGAATCCCGTATACATTATCAGTTCTTAACTGTCCAGAGCTCAGTGCTTCAAGTTTGAGTTCGGCCAATCCATATCGGCGTTCCATAGATGGCGTTCCAGGCCGGAGCACTTTACCTTGGAGAACAGCATCGTCTCTCCTACCAGGATTGGTACTAATCCTGCCGCGCTAGCTTTGACTGCGACGAAATCGCTAATGCCTGCAGAATCTCGGCATATATGCTGCAATGGAATTTCCTGTTTTTCTCCTGTTGTGAATGATAATACAAGGCAAACGGTGGCCAACAGGATGACAAGACAGGCAAGAATTAGGATGCTTATCATTGTACAGATACTGACCATTATCATTGGAAGTTTTTCAGTCGTTGCAGGTTCTGTGGTGATACGAGTAGTCGGCCCTCTTGTCGTAGGGATGTTATTTACGTTCATAGTAATATGGGTCTTTATGACTTCACCTATCCCATTCGTTGCAGAGCATTGTATTATGCGTCCTTGATCAGCTTCCTCAACCGAATGTAAATTCAAGACATGCATGCTCTCCTGATATCTTTCTGCAGGAATCGGCGGGGAAAATGTCCAGGAGTAGGTGAGTAATTCAGGGTTTCCACCTGTGGCGTTGCAAGTGATGAGTAAATTTTTACCAAAATCTGCATTGCCATCACTGTCAATGCCAAATTCACCTGTCATGTCGATACTAGTTGGTGGATACTGGACATTTAGTGGACCGATTTCACAAGAACCTGTCTGATTTCTAACATATGATGATGTGTATGTAGACGTACATGTAAAAAATTGTCTGTTGTCTTCTGCGGTAAGATTACGGGTAAAATGAAGAGTAAAGAATCCGGCTTTGGAATCATCAAGAGTTGAATTTATGGTTGAACCAGTGATGTCACTCCAGCCTAGTTTGATATCTGGGTATCCGCGATCAGAGTTGCATTGAAAAGATATTTTGGTCCCAACTGTGTAAGTATGAGCTGTAAGTCTACCAATACGTCTGAGACCTCTGCGGAGCATTTTGACGTTCTTCACCGAGCAATCGGGATTGGTCTTTCTTGGTGGTCTGTGTACAGTTAAGAAGGAAGATCTTTGCGAAGGTGTTCCACCAACCCCTACGGACTGAACTTTGCAGGTATACTTTTCTGCGTCTGATGCTGTTACTTGCGTTATTTTTAGGTTGTATATATTACCAGAACCAGTAACGGAAAATCGGTATTCATCCGCATCTGATACTACGCCTGGAACAATATCACGCTCAACAAATAAAAGCAGATTACCTCGCAACCAATGGACTTCTTCATCGACACCTTTATTCACAACGCATTGTAGCGTAGCTATACGATCAAGAGCTACTGTTACATTGCTTGGTCCTTCGATAATTTCTCCTCCATAAGTCAAGTCAGCTGCCCAGATTAGAGCAACAAAAAGTTTGAAGCGTAATATCATCGCTCTTATTCGGGCTTCGTTATTAATATTGAAATATGTCCAAACCCTTGTCCGAGTTAAATATCTAATCCTCTCAATCTATAAACTATAACTTCAGTTCAAAATCTTCAAAACGTGGATCACATCATAATACTGTACTTCATCTAAAAGCTTCTGAAGAGTATCTGAAAATTGTCAAAACCACAACAGGAGTGTAAATGATGAAGACCCGCCCCTTTTTACCAGCTGATAGCTAAATGGATGTCACAACTTCAGATTGTAGATATAACTTCCGTTGCGCGGTATACAACAGAGTTGATAAATCCTTGGACAGGTTCCGGGCTGGAAGATTTACGTACTGTTCCATTCTTATTTGAATTACTAAATTTTAAAGTGTGTAATGTGGTGTAGATGGGGACTGCTCTTGAGGCAGGGGATTCTTTTGTCAATTCCGATTTACTTTTAATGGAGGACTGTTCACGACTTGAATTTTTGTAATATGTAAGGTATACATTCAAAAAGGCACTAAGGTTTTCAAAAATTGGGTTTATTTCAAATGAATCAGCCGCATGTAAACCAGGATAAAGTTAAAAATAAAACATCCTCGGAAATCGTCACTTTTCTGTGGTATATTTTGAACTTTTGTAAAAAAAATAAAAAAAATAAAAAAAATAAAAAATTTTCAATTAAATTTTTTAAATTTTCAAAATTAGACATTTAATTTTGAAAGTCTTTTCTTTTTTGGTTGAAAAAAATGTTGAAATAAACATATTGTCATTTTTTGTGAATGTTAAGACAGTAATATTTAAAGAGAGGTTGGCCGTATATGGTTTAATCGCTGCAATTACATAATTTCATCAGCTAAATCGTTTGAACTTTCAGTAAGAATTATAAAGCTAAGCAAATTTGAGCCTGTCCTATAGTCACATAAGGTGACCAACATGTTTCAGTCTTTTATTTGACACTTTAGAGCGAAAAAAATAACATTGGGGTTAGGGTTACCTTGGGTCAAAGCTCATCTTTAGCGTTTGGAGTTAGGGTTAAGAAGCAAAGGTTTTGGTTTGGGGGATTTAGGTTTGAAAAGCCTCACAATTTCAAAATATTTTTTGTTGGTTTCGGGTTATTTGTAACAAATTACCAAAACAATAAGTTTTTTTTTAATATATTTCAACATAATAAAACCAATGTTATTTTATTCAGAAAAATGTTGCTGTATCAATACAGATTACCAGAACATGTTTCCAATGGTACATAAAGTATTAAATATGTTCCTCATCCATAACAACAACCCAACCCACCACAAAAACATCCTCCGGGACGTCTATGGATCACCCAGCAACGGGGAGTGGTTTCTGTGCTCCGTGTTCCGTATTCAACAAGTTGGTCTACTTTGTGTGTGTGTATTAGTCCATCAGCCAGTTTCTGTACGGGCCTTAAAATTCGATTTGTTTGCACCCACCTTGTGATTATTTTCAATATATCATCTTGAAGGGGGTTCCCCCCGACTATGATTAGGTTATTTTTCCGCCCCGAAAAGGCGGCACATATAGCTCGTACTACCTATTTCAAAATGGCCACCATTGTTTTATGAAAAAACTGCTATTGTAATTTTAATATTGATAGAAATTTTATCCAGGAATAAACGAAATAAAGTTTTACTCTCCGAAGTGGTTTAACATTTTATTTAATTCCACGATGGCCGCCGGTAGGAGCATGTTTTGTTAAATGAAACGCAAATTGCCAATAGATGGGGTTAATGCGAGTAATATTTGTAGAGCACCAAAAGAGATTTACGGACATTGTTGTATTGAGGACAATGATCATAACTCCTTAGGCGGCAGTTTATACCCGCTCCGGGGACATAACTCAGAAGAAAACAACCCTGCAACACATCGTTTTCCGACATAATAAAACCATACGAAACTATTGATAACATTTTTGCGCAATTTTCTCCTCGTACTTCTTGATAATTGCAGATCACTCAACACTAGTTGACGCTGGGAAAGGAAGCTATCCTAGGCAGTAAGAAGAGAGAGAAGGAGCCTGTGGTTCAAGTCAGAAAACAAGTTAGGCACTTATGTTTCTCGAAAGAACTTAGGTCACCGTATTTAAATTTTCCTCTACATATGTACAATTTTTTTCACTTGCTTGCAAATCATATTTTTTATTTTACTGGAAACACCTATGACGTCCCTGAGTAGTCCTTAAATACAGTCCCCACGCTTTATATGATTTATTGTATCATTGTATGAGCCGGTTGTCTTTCTATGGACTCTTATAGAGTCAGTTAAAACTACTTTATATTGCCCAAGTAGTAACCCATAGTAACGCACTCTCTAAGGGCAAGTCCATACCCCACGTTAACATTTTTACATCTTGGAAAATGATTAGGGTCATTATTAGAAAGTGTTTTTTTTTAACGTCGAAAAGATGAGTAGGGGTGCTTTTCTTCCTCATTTACACGCCCTAGAGCGACTATAATCACAGCCAGCTTTAAACAAGCCTGTACGTAAATATAAATGCCATAAATTCTTGTTGGAGCCCCCAATACACACCCGGTTCGTATTTCAACAATTTGCCATTTTTAAGTTCATTTAGCAAAATATGCCTCCTTGCGGCGCCCATCTTGGACGCTGATATTAAGAGCCCCTTCAGGCTGTTAAAAACTGGTGGTTTCGTGTAGTCGTGATAAAATTTCTATCTGTATGAAATTATAATGTCCCTGTTTACATAAAACATGCGGGCCATTTTGAATGGGCAGGACACGCTAACGTGCAGCTTTTCGGGGCGGAAACATACTAATCCTAGTCAGGGGGGTGAGACATCCCCGTTCAAGTTGATATTGGGAAAATTATCACTAAGTGGGTGGCAACGACCGAAATCTGATGAAGGCAGCTTATGGACTATATGGTAGTGGTGGGAAATTGCGAAATCTAAATATGTGCTATTGCTACCATGGTACTACCAAGAGACAATACAACGGATGATGCAATCAAGGCAGACGAAATCTACCACCCCTTCACACATCCCATTGTCAAATAATTTGTTCGTGATTCTGTCATAGGTACTTTTATGTTATTAGGGTAGCAAGTACAATTTAAAAAAAAAAAAGTGGATTCTCTGGCCATGTTGGCTCTGAAAAAGAACTTAGCAAGTTTTTTCACCGAAGATAACTTTTTGGGTTGGTGGGTCCATGGATTTTAATTTTGTACATAAAAGGTCCTGGATTTTGAGGTTTAATTAGTTATTTTGCCAATATTTGCCACCATTACTACTAATGACAACTAGTAACATGCACTGTGCTGGTATATTGCCTTCCTTGTAAACCATAGGTTTCCAAATAACAAGTTCCTGATTGTCTAGAATAAAGAAAACATGTCTTTACCATTACCCTTGCAGAGGGCGTGTAGTCACTCATTCGCACATCTACAACTTTCACCTCTGGTTTAAATTATTTATAGAAACAAGATACACCTCTTACCCCCAATGAGTTAATGTTGACAATAGTACCACACATGACATGCGGTGTTGAACGCCCCAGTACCATTTCACATGTCACGTCCAAACTCTTCGGTACCAATTACAAAATGAAGAGGCCGCTCATACTTCTCATTACTGAATGGTGACGTCATGTTTGTGATACGTCTTGGAGATTTTTTCGGAAATTCTCCAATGTGTGTTCATGACGTCGAGATACTTCTTAACCTCAGGTGGTCAAAAATATAAGGCGCATGATAATGGAAAATCCGGGATGGTCCCGGCTATTGGAAGCTGAAAACAAAGTAAAATCAGACTTTTCCTTTGGAGAATTTTGTGTTTTTTTGTGCTAGTAAGGTTGCGCCATGATCAATCCCAAAATTGGGGTTTGAAAAAGTACTCCTAAATAATCACAGATCATGCGCAATATAAGTACTATTGAACTGTACTATGTGTGTCTGGGTGTCACTTGGTCCAGATTCTGAAACACCTGTCTCTCTAGGCGTTACATGAAAGTTACTATGCTACCATTGTCAAATATGCTGGCTATTTTTTTCCCTTTCCTGGCATGGAACCAAGTTTTGATTGGGAAATGCAATGGGAGTAATTGAGTGCCTGTTCAATAATTATATGCGCGGAATGTGTTTTGCCTAAGAAGGGTCATTGCGGGCGCGGTCAGCATGGTTTCATACACGTACAATGTAACACACAGATTTACTGCAATTCGGCGGTTGTGTGTATAGGCCTATTGCAACGCGGTTCATTTAACTTAGGTCATTCAGCCGTGGCTTGATCGATCGCTATATATAACCGAGAGTCTTATGGTTTATTTAATTAAAAAAAAAAAAAAAAAAAAGAAAAAGGAGAAAACTCCACATTCTTGACATTACCGTCGTTGACAGAATCTTTTTATCCTGGCTTCACTGAGTAGGTTGTTGGGTGCAGGTATTATCAGTTCTGTAAATGGTTGCAAAGGCTTGACCTTACCAAAGTAGACTCCTTTACATTTTCACTCACTCACAAACTAGTGTCTTGTTTTTGGTTGTTCTGTGCATTGGCTTGCCTCAGTGAATAGAGAGTTTTGAAAAAAATATTTTCTTCGCCATTGGGAGAATAAATTTGCTATTTTTTTCTTTGACATATTTGTCTAACCTATAAAGACATATTGGTGGTTTCTATCTAGCAATCAGTGATGAAGACCATGTTCTTACTTGCATGTACAAAACTTTTAACTAAACTCCACGGAACCAACCTAAAAAATTTATCTTGATGCAAGCTTTGCTTGTTTCATTTTCAGTAGCCAAAGCCATAGAATATGCTAGTTTTACAAAAGCTTTGTAAAAAATTTCATACTTGCCCACCCCTCATGTTATGGAAAGTATACCAAAAATCTTTACCCCATTTTACTCAAACTAATGGCGACTTTATGAGGGAACAGGAAGGAGATTTTTTGAGGTACGAAATTTCTCTCAGTGGGCAAGTGATCGGTGTGGAAGCCCTACCGAGAACGTGTCGAGGTTTATATTGGTAAAACAAAACAAAAGAAAACAAGAAACTGTTTTGAACTTGCCTGATATCGAATCGTCCCAGAGACATCATGCTTTGATTTTCGGTCGTGCACTACAACAACTCGGGTTGGAAAAAATGGGAGCTTTTTCTGGAAATGTCCCCTGTGTGCTCTTAAGTTTTTAATGAATGTTTCGAAATCCATACATATTTGAATTTTTATCTCTATGTTCCTCTACGTCAACAGACAAATGTTAGTCAGACAAATGTTTTATATCTTGAGATCAGTTCGGCTACATGTCGTGGGTTAGAAATTATCAATGCTTTACTATAACGGAAGAAACGCTGAAAAACAACTAAAATCTGTATTTAAAAAAAATCACTCCAAAAAAAAACATTTCTTATTTAAAAAATTAAGATTCAGTCATTAAAAACAGCGATTTTACACAACAAACAAAACAAACAGTTAAATCCCACAAACGCCAAATCACGGTCTATCGGGTGCACAGAAGTTTATTGGTCGCCAAAGGCAAGTTTTTTATTGTTATAATGCGCACTATTAGCTAAGCTACCGCGTTACCAGATCAAAATTAGACTATTTGCTTTTTTTTACAAAGTACTTGAGTACTTTTGATTAAGTAAATTGATTAAGTATCACGGTCATTATTCTAGGGTCCGTCTTCTCTGTACTTGCGAAGCTTTCATAGCTTCCAATGCTGACATCGCAATATCCGCAGGGTCACATTTTGGTCCTTTGGTTTTTTTTATTAATGTCTTATAGATTTTTATCACCACGAAACGCCTAATGTCAAATGACTACCTGCTACACAGTGTTTTTTTAAAGTTTTGGTCTGTGCCAGAGCGTGTTGTACTAGACCTTACTTTTCCAGAACTGTGAAGGCCCGTGGGGCGTGTTCGCCAAACCTGATAAATGTAGCGGTTCTTCAAGCATGTCCAAGTCAGTAAAGTGCGCCACATTTATAAACCACATTCTAATGATATGAGTTGGCTTAACATACTTGGGATTCTGTTTTAGCACGAATGTCACGTCCACCTACAGTACTTCCACTAAAAAAGCCCACGATCGCCTCACAAATTTCCTCTTTCAATCAAGATGAGCCTGCTATATTAGATCTTCGCCAATCCTAACATTTTGTGGACATATTTTCTGTATGCACTCAGCAACCATCCAAAATATATATTTTTTATTTTTTTTATATTTTTTATTATTTGTATATTTATATCTTTGAGGCTGTTTAGAGGTTGTCAAGATTTGTCAATAGTTGATTATCGCCGCAATGTTAGCAACTCGATTCGAACACTGCAATCGAACCCAGTCTATATCAATTTAATCATAAAGCGTTAAGTCAAGATTAAAGTTTTAAAAATTTTATTATTTTTTCTAGGAACTAGAGACAACACCACCACCCACCAACCAGATTGCATTACAACCAGCTTCCCGGGAAGGCAGTTGCAAACTCTAGTTTTAATAGGGTGATGTCATACACTGGTCTATTTATATATTTCTCCTCAGCCAATTACCGCGCGCCGGTGAGCTTCGGTGATAAGGAAGGAGTTGCATAACATGGAGAAAATTTCGTGGGCGGGAGCAACATCTAACAGGGATTAAATTCTAAGTGATACAATTTCAGTCTGATTTGTACACCGTCAAGTTTGCAAAGTTCGAAAGAGTTAATAATAATGTGTAAGTTGGCTTACCTACAAACATAGTTAAAAGTGGTTAATAGTAAATACTGTTCAAATCTTTGTAGCTGAAAGGTAAGACTGACCATACCAATTTGAAATTGGTGTCAATTATCACTGTTGCATTAGTTATTTTGTGTAAATTTAATACTCCCATGAATATTCTAAAAATCAAACTTTGCTTAACGTCTACAACGTTAGAGATTCCGGTAAATTAAGAAAACCGATTTTCCGAAATTACGGAAACTCTGTTTTGAAACAATACAAATAAAAACAAAAAAACATACAAAATGTTAATTTACGGAAATATTTCAAAAATTTCGGCAGCAAAATTTCCGGACTTTTTTTTCGTTCCGTAAGTTTAAATTCGGAAAAAATTTGTTAAAATACTTTGTTCCATAATAATGAACAAATTTCTGTAAAATTACTGTCAAAGTTTTCTTTAATTGACAGAAGATCTGTAAATTTACCCTAAAAAAGTCCTGGAAATTCTGCTACAAATTCCGTAAATTTACGGAAAATTTTCTAACAGTGTACATTCTATAGGGCTGTCATTTGTGAATGTGTGCCTTCTGAAAACCCTCCTTATTACCTGTTAAGATGGCTCCGCCTTAGAACCCACCCGTGTAGGCCATCGCCGGCAAACGCTCGGCACATTAATACTTCCCCAAGCTTGACACTATTGGTAAACTTCTTGAGTCTTGCTCCTCCACCCACCACCAGCTCAAGTCTGGTTACGTCCCTGATTTTACAGTGTACACTTCACAGCACCAATCAACCATCATCCAACCTGAGATTTAGTATCATTCGAAATATTTTGGCTAACTTTTTTCTTTTCCCATTTCCATGCTACAAACATAAATATGAGTTGTTTATGGATACAGAACGGCGAACCTCTTTATATGTAAAAGAGAAAATATGTTGTAATCGGGTAGGGCACCTTATTAAAAAGCGGATATGTAATGATTTTCCTAGTTTAAAGATTGACAGAAAAATAATTCGCTATCATTTTTGATGAAATCGAGCAATTGTCCCCTGGACTCCTGAACCGTTTTTTTTTGCCTAATAGCTATTAAACTATTATCCAGTACAGATAGGCATTTTAAATCAGCATAACTCATGTCTCTTAAGCATTTTTATTATGTTTATATAATACGATGCTTGATATAGCACAATCCCAGACATGATCATAGCGCTTTACATGAACAAAACATAAAAACAAGTTAAACACAATACATTAGAAACAGTATGTTTTTAGAGTGCGTTTGAAGATATTAAAGGATGGAGACGCTATTATTGAATGGTTAATTGTTCCAGATCCTTGATCCGAAGACACTGAAGGATCCCTCACACCAATGTGGTTTTATAAGACTTGGAATAGTGATTCTGCTCCATCTTGTGATGAGCGAAGTCCTTCCCGCGATGATTTATGCATGCCGTACGCATTCTTCAAGATAAACAGGTGCGAGACGTTCATTTCTTGTAAATAAATAAAATAAGTAAGATATGAGATTTATCTAGCGCCTTGGACTCAGAGGCCAGGCGCTATAGAAAATAAGAAGAAAGGGGAAAACTACAGTTTGGTATATCACAGATGGAACTTTATCAATGACTTTTAAAAGCTGAATGGATCAGACCAGGATGTTGACAGGCAATTTCGTTTCCACAAATTAGGGACCCTGCACTGACAGGGCCACGATAACCATGTTGTTTATTGGAGCAAGGCCACTTGAATTTGATGTTGATGAGCTGGAGCGAGTGCGAATTGGTCTTGTTAAAACGGAAAATAAAAAACAAGATACGGAGGGGAATCAGATGAACACTTTTAAGCTTGATATTTAGAGACCATAATTGGATGCGTTTGTCAATTGGTAGCCAGTGTAGATAGGCCATAATTGGAGCAGGGTGTTATGTGGACTTGGAAAATAATACGGGCCACTCTGTTTCTAAGGCGTTGGAGTCTGATGGATCATTTTCTTTTTCAAAAAAACAAGACAGAAGAGCATTGGCATAATCTACTTGGAGAGTACAAGCTCGCATATCCCTTCTCGGTATATTATATTAACCTTGAGTGTACATTAATGCAAAACAACTAATTTTTATTTACTACCAACAAAACAGTTGACCCTGGTAATTTATTGATTGGGCAGTGATCCATTATTGAAGTAACAGTCAGGAAGAAAGGTACATTTTGTGTCCTGAATGACTCCAAGCACCGGTTGGCCACAGGCCTTCCATCCAATGTGTAAATCGCCCTGGTACTTAGTTCTAAACCAGCAGGTTTCTCCTCAAAAAAAAACTTTTAACCAACTAAACTTCTTACCTTTGATAAAACAAAACATTAATTTAATCTAATAGTTGGCTTATAGCCATGATGGTAACTTACAAATCAGATAAGTTTTCTAGGGGCATGTCGGAAGTTGGCACCTTCACCATTTGCCCAAATGCCTCAGCTGTTTGGATTATTTGACCTTGAATAACAATTGCAGAGTTTTCATTAAGCATAATTTAATTTAAAACAGTAGATTAAGTAGAATATTAAAAGACTGCAGTAGACCTTATAAGGTACTCTAATTAGTTATGAACTAATCAAACTAATTTATTTCACTCTACTGTAACTAATCGTTGAACTTCAAAACTGATGAACACAACTACTTTGTTTCCTGTGATGACAATATTATTTTATCTTTGAAATGTTTGTAATTTTACATCTACTGAGCCCGCTTGTGAAGAATTGCCTTACATGGATAGCAAGCAAGATTCTTTGATTTCAAATGATATCCTTAATCGGCAATAATACCATTGGGTTCTATAGTCATTGGTTTCCAGGGCTTTCTTTAGCAGAATCTCATCATAGATGTGTTAGATAATAGGGAATCCCCTGAACATCACTAAGTAGATCTTGTATGAATTTAACATAAGTACAGAAGCATGTCAGGAAGGACATTTTGCACTAGATTGTTGGACCACAAAAAAATTAGTTGTAAATTGAGGGCAGAATAGCAACAAAAGGAACGAGAAATAATAGCCTTGGAGTACAAAAGCAAGGTTCTGATGAACTCTGAGAGTGCTGCAAACCAGTACAGTATTAGCATCACACTGTGGATTGTCGAGGTCAGCGTGAAAGCAGAGCATGCAACATGAATTGAGATGAAGGACATATATCTGTGACATGAGATTCTTGCCTCAAGAAATCTATACGATAAATCAATAGGCCACCACTCAGAACTTGTCAGAGACAATCTGAAGTCTTCATCTATGTGTGACAGTCAACAGGGTGTTGGTTAAAAACATTCAGAGTAAGGGAAATCTGTGAAATTAAACTTCTTGCGGAACAAATTCTTGTGTTTATAAAGAGAGTTTAATGAAAAGTTTATGTAAAGTAGGTATAACATACTTCTATCTTAATTTCAGGCAAAATTATGAGGTCTCACTGAAGGACACTAGACCAACACTGCTTTGATGGATCTTCAACTACAATTCCTTTTTTTACCTATCTGCACAAGTGATTAATATTGTCACCTTGAACCAGTTCTTTTCCAATAAATGAGCCAATTGGCCAAAAGGCTAGTTTCAACTTGAGAAATACTCAAAAAACAAAAAGATTCAACTTATAGTTCAAACAATATCTGTTATTATTTGATAATCTGTTTGTTGTTTCCAGTCTCTTTCAGTGTTTTGATGTTATTGATAGACACACGGCATACCTTGGACACTTAAAGATCCACTTTTCAAAAGAAACAATCTTTTTGGGTTTTTGACAAAACGACAGTGGCCATAGTTGCAGTCAAGGTGAGTATAGACTTTGCAGGGTCGTAAGTTGCAAACTGATGTTTATATTAGGTAAGCAAACTTGTGAAAGACTAGGGTATAAGGAAGGCACAGGGCAATATTACCTTCTGTATCTGACCTAGTTTGTCAATTGTTAATCCACAACCCATGTGACTTGAGAGACAGGAGTGCTCATAAGGTAAAGTATACTCGAAGTCTATGGTTCCGATTGCCCAAAAGCCAATCCCAGGGGACCCCAGATTTACCGAAGTGGTCAAAAATTTGGATAGGAAGCTACAATTTCTAATTTAAAAAAACCTGTAAACTATGGACTAAAGATGATTTGTTTGGTGTTAGGCGCGAAATTATGCCCCTCTTTGGTCAACCAATATTAATTTTACAAGTAATCTATGGGGTTTACAAAATCAGTTTTAGCTCTCACTTCAAAACGAGCTGAAATATCAGCACAAACATTTACAGATGGGGTATTAGGGGGAAGGCCATTTCTTTTGTGTTGTACAAAAAATCAATCTAAATTAAATTCATATTTATGTAATGTAATATTGAATGATGAAAGGCTGTACATCAAAGTATCAGGGCTTTTATTGGAAAAATTTTAGAAAAATCATATTGAACAGCTTAGAGGAGATGGGACCCAGGGTCAAAAATCGTTACCCCCACAGAAACGGTTTGGACACGGTGGTTAGTAGTATGCCCCTCTACATCAATGCTAGGTAGGTAGTATCTCAAAGTGGTACACTTTCAATGGGGCCCCAATTTAGTTTACACAGGGTGTCAAATGGAAAATGACTCAAATCATGTTGAAATGTATGACATATGTTCCCCGTCTAGTCATAAGGATTCCAAAATGTTATAGTTTGTACCATCTACACCCATTTGCTTTGGGGAGTTATAGAGAAAAAGGCTAATTGGTAAAAAAAGGTAATTCTATGTTACAGGGGTCAAAATCAGAAGTTGCTCCAATTTGGTTAAAATTGAAAGAAGTTGTAACTCGATAATGTGTCAAAATAGGAATATTGTACCATCTGCAATGAATAGTTACCATGTTATTGGACAAAATAGGTCATAGGTAAACATACCCAATGGTGTTGACCTTCTTTGTCCTTATCTCCGTACGTAAGCATTTAAAATAATAAACCTATTACTGTAGGGCCCTCTTACCTCAGGCAATAATTTGAAGCTATTTTAAATATTGTAGGTGGTACAACTATACATTTGGAATCAACATGATTGGAGCCTTAAAAAAAAAAGACCATTGTAAATTAAATTGGCCCTTATTGAAAAAGTGTGTACCACAATTTGCGAGTACTTCCTATTTGATTGTAGAGGGCCATACTATACTATTCAATGGTTAATTTTCTGCAGGGGGGGTAACAAATCCTTAACCCTCTAAATGATACGAGTGGTTTGTGCTTAAAAGAGCGAATTCCACTCAAAAAGAGTGAGCAGCACCCAAAAGAGGAATTTCCACTCGTTTCGGTGTCCTGTTAACTCCTCAAAGGTGTTGTCCATCGTTTAACTCCTCAAACGGGTGGAAATCCCTCTTTTTGGAGGAATTTTACTCTTTTAAGTGGAAATTCACTCTTTTTAAGTGCAAACCACTCATTTTAGAGTGGTTTTTAAACGTTGCATATGTTCGTTTTTTTCGAGTGAAATTTTCACTGTTACATTTAGAGAGTAAATAAGGCCCCTATGATATTCTGCTAAGGCTCCAGCTGGCTAAGTTTCCACTACAGGAAACTGCCATTGATTAAAGGTGTATTGTGATTTCCGCACCTTCTGTTTCATTAATTGTCATTAGATATCATTGAGAAAAAGCTTATCACGAAGTTTGAGTTGATCCGATTTGCAGTTTTGTGTTATGAGCAATTGACTGTTTCCCACGGTCCCATAGGCCACTGTGCTGTAATTTCTGTCCGTTACGGACAGAAAATACAAATTGGAATTTCTAACAGATCGACGAATTTGCACATAAGATTTGGTACATATAGAGTACTAAGGCTAATGGTTTCAGATTTATAAAATTTCAATATTAGAGGTAATCACGTTTGGATCACAAACTACCCCTTTTAAATTCTATTTAATAAGGGCATATTGATGACGAAATGCTATACAAATCAACATTATCAAGGATTTTATTTGGAGATATTTTCAGAAAATCATTCATCTGAAAAAGCTGGGCTAAGTTTCCAATACGGAAACTGTCATTGGATTAAACCACTAGTCCATGAAAAAATATCTAGTCAACAAAATATGAAAAATTTAGTCAAATGAGAATTAAGTGAAATGCCTAACTTAGTTAAATGACTAACATAGCTCAAATAGCTAACTTTAGACAGATGGGATAAATTCGCCAAATGACTAGCTTTTTTAGCAAGTTATCTTGGTTGCATTGTTATCTGCATGTGGAAGGGATGGAATCCGAATTGAATTCAGTAGATCTTAAAAAAACGTGTTGTATTTGTTTTGGGTTATTGTTTGATTTTTATGCATGTGTTACATTCCAAACACACTTGGTAAATTAAGGTATCATAATAAATTCTATTAAAGTGCTAAAATAGCTGAAAGCAGCCGGAGGAAGACTGTTCTTCTGGATGTAAAATATGGTCCGTCATCATAAAAATACATATCCCCTTGCCGCCCCAATTCATTCAGTATTTGTTATCGTGGAAACATTAGCAGTGACCCATGGCATTTACAAAGCTATGGGGTCACATAGGTGTAAAAAATAAAATGTTTGTTATTTAGTCAGGTACCAAGTACTTTTTCCACGTTGAAAAGGATACAGTATAGAGTAGGTGGAATCGTGCACAGTGGTCATTATCCTAGTGTTTTCATGCTTGCACTAAACAACATTCAATTATACAGAAGCAAAACATGGAATGTTGGATTGATTTGCACTTTTTTTAACCTCTAGAAGTGTGGTAATAAAAGTAATGATACAGTGGCTTTCAAAATTCAAGTTTTGAACTTGTAAATCAAATTAAAAAATTGTTTTTAATTTTATTGGAACTATTTGACTTTCAGTGGAAACCGAATAGTTTTTCAAGTTTTGTGAGTATGCTTTTCCCGAAAGTGACCACCAAACCAATTTTGACTCACTGGGATATCAAACGTCGACTTTCATGACATTGAGACTCAAAAGCACATCTGGGATAATGGTTGGTATTATGGGGATACAATTTAAAAGGGTATCAACTAACCTTCACACTATGCACCAAATAGTTGAATCCACAGCATTCATCAAAATTTTCTTCGGGATGGTGGAATCCATTCCCCCACAACTACAGACCAAGATTAAAGGGGACTTCAAAGATTTTGTGCTAAGGCCAGTAAAGGCACCCTCAATTTTCAAAGCAGATTTTTATATGTACACATAGCCTACTTCAATGAACAAATATGAAATAAAAGTGCTTTTTTTGTATTGTATGAGTGGGCCTATGGGAAAAATGAAATTACAAGTGTTAGGAATCAATTGTAATTTTAGCATATGCTTTAATTTGGGGCCTCTGGGAACTGGGGAAAACAAAAGGGTTATAAAAACACCTGGATATATAATGTCCTCTAAGTTTGAAGAAGGGCACCTCAATTTAACACAAAAAATGGCCCTCATTTTTGTAAAAAGAGTGTTCTCAGATAATATGTGTCACCTACTGCTAGCTGTGTTTAGTGAATGGACTGATGACTTCTGTGAAGACATGATCACAACGAGAGAAAGTAAGCCACAGTCAGTCCCAATATCGTGAGAAACCATACAAACTTTTTGGCCATGGCTAGAAAAAGCTGCTCTTGATTCTTTTTTGCAAAATAGTTTTCCAATGTGATCTTACAATAAAAACCCTGCAAGGCATATTGGTCTGCTTGCAATTGTTAGCTTATTAGAACTTGTGTTATATAGCCTCCATATTTCTGATTATACTTTTAAAAATATTATTTCTCATTTTATTGAGAAAATATTTTCTCACAGGAAAAGTACTTTGTTACTTAAACGAGAGAAAGGGGAACTATCCCTAGTTTGTTTTTGCAAGATGCAGCACCTGTTGTGACAACTAGACCGTGATTGGGAATTCCCCAAGAAGTAACTAAAAACTAGAAACTGAGTCAACTTGTTATGCTTAATAATAAGATCAAAACATTGTAAAAATCAGGATTTCCTCCTCACCATAAAGTTATATATGGAAAGTGATTGATTCGGTGATGTAATTTTGTGAAATCTATTTGACAGTGCTAGGTATGTTTATGCATAGGATGATGTAATGGTTATTGTTAAAAGTGTGAATCTATCTGCAAGTAGTGAAAAATACCTTCACTGTACGAGACTGAGGTCAGCCAAGTTGTATCAGCTATACAGTCTGGTTATAGCTAGTTTTTTATCTACTAATGGTACCTTTATGCTCCACACAGTGCCAGGTTTTTATATATTTCAATTCCATGTGAGCATAGTGGCTGTAATTACTCTACTGTCGGTCTTTGAAGCCGAAGTGTCGGGGAATCAAAATAGATTTCCAAATTGTGACATAATAGAAATCGTGGGATTATCTTGGATGATATACTGTTGAATATTAAGTGTCATCTCGAGGGTTAATGTAACCTTTTGTCGTCTTGAACGCTGACACAGTTAAGCTTCAGGACTATAAGATATTTCCCATGGATATATTATACCTGAGGATTTTTATGTGTGACTTTGCATGCGGTCATTTTTGAAGTCTTCGCTGTGAGGACATAGCCACATCGTTTGAACTGCAACGCTTTCACACAGGACACTAGTAAAAACCTAAGTAATTTTGTGTGTAATTATATATTAATGTTGTTTTTGGAAATAAACCAAATTCTTGAACAATTACAAATCATAAAATCGTTATATAATATAAAATTCAGATCACTTTTGCACAAGGCTCGTTTATTAGTGTTAAAAGGTATTTCTGACCTAGGACCGCCTACAAGACGTCATAAGCACTTTTGAACCCCACCATAAGTCAACACAATCATTGGATTTCATATTTAAAATAAACAGGCTGGTATATTTACTGAACATGTTTCAAGTCTGATAGGCTATTTTGACCTTTGACCTTCATACCTGTAGTCCAACGGAGAGCACCATCGTTGACTTTAATTGTTTGCAAGAGAATAACCATGATGGTGGCAGTTATTTGGATCACTTGAGCACTATTTATGTGTGACACATAGTTGGCGGGGGACCAATTATTTCTAAACGGATTTTGTTTAAGATCTTTTCTCCATATATGTTGACTTTAAGACACCATATACGATTTTAGCATAACTTCGGGCAAAAATTTCTACCAAAACTCTATCATAGACATTTTCATTTGTGGATGTTTTTAAAAAACATGCTGTAGATATTCTGTTTCATTCCATTCTCATAATTCAAAAATCTCTAACAAGGTGGTTTTTCGAACCACATGCCTTGCCCCTCATCGTGATCAGAAAAATGTTTAAGATTTGCACATGTGACACTGTCAGAATGCGTATGATAATACAAATGCTCCTTTAATCCTCCCACATAATGCGATAACACATTCCCAAATGTTAAAACCAGACATGCCACTACTACATATACAGTTAAATAGTGATTTCTTAGTCTCACTATGAGCTAGTAAAATCTCATTCCCTTGGCACAGTCATAGCTTTCATTCACCAATGCATGTAGAAATAACACAACCCCTTGGTGTTTTTTGGGTATGATACATGATACCCAGATCACACAAGGTCATTCATGTCAATGCAGTAGAGGTACAGCACACTGACCTGTGGTCCTTGGTGGATGCGCATATTGTAACTCATAGTGTCTGCTCTGCAAAGCTCATGGGCAAAGATCAATGTTAGAACAGTTGTCATTATGTGGAAAAACCTACATATTTTTTTGAGCTTTCAAATCAAACCTCCTTTGTGTCAATTATATTGTTTATCTTCCATCCAACAACAAAACAAATCTTAATATTAAATCGATATAATATGATTTTTGGCTTCAGAAAATATCTTTTTAATATACCATGCCTTAGAATATATAGCATTCATAGGAACATAAGGGCATTGTGGTGTTTGACACTAATTAGTATATAGGGATGTGTGATACTGTTGCACACATAATGCTTGTTATTCCAAAGATTAAAAGGAGGTTTTTCTCACAAAGCAAATCACTTTCCAAAGAGTGATTGATATGTGCTCTTTATTTTTAACAAATCTATGATATTCAAGTAAACACTGGAACTTCCATACCCTGAAACAGGAAAGCACACTATGTCTCATATGGGATGGGTGGGTACTACACAGACAATCCCAAATGATGGCAGGCCTTGGGCCACACATCCAATTTCTTATCCCATTTTGATTATACATGTGCGGGCTTCCTTGGTAAATCAACGCTATGCTAACATTGAAAGAGTTCACTGTCCAAATGTTTATGTTTCATACTATTTCAATTCAATGGGCGTACATATAAATTTATATTTCTGTTATAATAAAGAAACTCGCCCAAATGTATCAAAATTTTTTTGTTTTGTTGTCTCTTACATTTCTCAAAGCAGGTCCGTACGCAGGAATTTTTGGGGGTGAGGACTTCGAAAAAGTGGACTTTTTTGGTTAAAGTGGAACCTAACCCCTCCAAATGTGATGCGATAAAGCACAAATGAGTCTGAAGTCGGTCAGATTCAATTTTTACTTTTTCATGTAGCTGTATGCACCATGTAAAAAGCTACATTTTGCTGAAAATCCCCATTGAATTGACCAATTACTTCAAAGATATGATTAGTTGAAGGGTGGCCAAAACATTAGGAAACAAAAGACATTTGCTCCTTTGTTCGGCTATATCTCAAAATTAACAATATTTGCGAGTTCCGACTCATTTGCTTGATCACATCACAAATGGGTATTTTGTTTTTAACTTGTTAAAAAAAAAAAAAAAAAAAAAAGTCTAAATTTTGGACCTTTTTATGTAAAAACAAAATCAGCAAAAAGTGGACCTTTGCTCCTTTTGTGGAATATTACCAGTTGAGAAAGTGACACCTATGTGTCTTCCTGCCTTATAGGGCAGGCGACACAAAAAAATCTTCTTGAATGAAATACCATTGACTCCAATTATCTGTAAAATTTTGTGTTGATATTTTGAAGTGTGTTGATGTGATGTGAGTGCTAAAAATGTGTTTTTGTCCCAATGTTGTGTAAAATTATATTGGTGGACCAATTTTTTTTGTCATAAATCTGAACCAAACACCTTTCAACCATATATTTAACAGCGTAAGATAGATTTAAACACCAACATTTTTTACCACAGCCGGTAAAATCAGTGTTCTGAGACGAGGCTATTTAGCCATCGGGCTGGATATTGTATGTGTTATGATGCACATGATTGTGTGATTTGTTGATTCAACCTAAGGTAAATTACTGTATTTAAATAGACCAGTTATATCCAATATCAGTTTCATTTTCAGGTAATGGATTTACCCTGCTACTTTAAGGCCGTGGCCTACCGTTGATATTTAACCCTAACTGGAACAATTATACAAAATAAAAAAGGAAACTAAAAATTCTGCATTACACAATGCGAATGTAACATATTGAGATCATGGGGGGGGAAGGGAAGAAACGCATTTAGCCAAGCTTTTAACCAGATTGTGTGTGTGTGTATTTCATGCATGTCAAATGCATGCATGTGGTTCGAGTGTGTCATGTCCTGAGCGTGTACAATGTGTGTGGACAGCTTTATGCCAGAGGGCCCCACACAAAAGAAAAACACCATGCTTTTGGAAGGTTTCAGGTCCATGGGTCGTTTCCTTATCATTGTTTATTCCTTCCAGAAGGTTGGTTTTTGATGTTGTCCTAGAATTATCTAAAACAATCATAAGGGTGGCATATCTGGGTTGACAACAGAAAGACGTAACTCAGCACTGAAAGAAATATTAAAGAATTTCTTTAATTCTGCTGTTCATAAGTAACAATTGTTTCTTTGTTACTCGTTTACTATACTGTGCTTACATACATATGAGCTTTATTAGATGTTTACTTTGAGATGAATAGATTTGCTTATTAGAATATATTAAACCTCACATTTCTCAAAAGCAGTATTAAACAGCAGAATTTAAAGAAATTCTTTAATATTTCTTTCATTGCCTGAGTTACATCCCTTGATATGCATGTGTGATCAGAACTCCATACTTTTGTAGATTTTATACACACACCAGGGCACGGTAGGTACCCTAAAAAGTTCCAAGTCTCCCAGTACAATCGAAATTATATTTATTTGTTCTTAGAGACAGCCCATCATCCATTAATATTTAATTCTGATGTCTATCCACTAACAGGGTTGCCAAAACTAATTTGCCAAATCACGGTAATTGGGGGCGGAAAGTCACCCAATCGCGAAAAAGTCGGGGGCAACACCGGAATTCCCCTGGAAACCTGTCTTAAAAATTTCACCAATAATTGTGGTAAAAATTTTGGCGTCACGGTAAGCCTTCCCAAGTAGCCCAATTGGGCTACCAAATCGCGGGTTTGGCAACACTGCCACTAACCCTTTTAAGCAATAAAAAATAATCTGTATTAACATTCTGTGGTGTCAGCTTTTAAAACAAAAGTCTCATAAGGCAATCATCCTTTGCAACACAAACCACATAACCTGAACAGGCTACACTTAACGCATGAAGTTATCTGCAATATTGGTACTTTGAGCTTGCAAATCTAAAAAAAGTAAGCACTGCAATATTTACCCACATTGCTTACAGTCATATACCATAATTAATAGCATACAGCATGCACAACATCATTACAAAAGATGCCACATACATGGGAAATAATGTGAAACACAATGAATGCCCAAGTAGTATGTGCATTTCAATTTTAGACCTAAAAACAAATGGAAACTGACTGCATACTTTAGTTACCAAACGGTTTGGGTTTGACTTGATTCTGCCAATGAAGCATGACTCCCACTAACTTGTTTTAAGAGCAGTGTGCCAACCGCCTTGACCCGCTCTTCATTCATGATACATGCTGTTGACAGCTTTTGACCACAAGGCTTGAAGAAAGTATAGAAATCCCTCTAGGTTTGTCCTGCTACTTGAAATTGTTGTACATGTGAGTCGGATCATAATTAACGTGCAACTATCTTATGTGCATACCTACCAATTTCTATATCACAAATAGGAGTGAATTAAAGAAACCTTTAAACCTATGCAAAATAGCTCATTATCATAATAATGAATGCAAATTTGATACTAACCGTAAAGTTGAAAATCCTAAACAAGGCCTACAACTTCTCAGCCTTTAGGTAAATTACCACCTCATCATACTTATAAATATACAATGGTGATATTAACACATTATTTTTGAAAAGCTAAACAATGCCTAACTTCTCAGACCTTTATTTAAATTACCTCATAATTATGAATATGGAAATGTTGATATAACATAGTAACATCATAGTGCTATGATCTACCTGGGCCTTAATATCACATTAGGCTGCTCATCAGGATTACAAATAAGCAATAGATATTGACTACTACAGTTGAGCGGCCTATATTGCTGGGGTTAAAAATCCAGGTTTTACATTTTTACCATGAACACACCCACAGGGTATCCAAAACAGTTAAAGAAAGATATCACATATAGTACAGTTTTTTACAGGAATTCATGATATACCTTATCTCTATAGGTCTCTGCCGATTTTCAATTTCATATCTTACTTTTTTTCTTTCGAGATATGTGAATATGGACCAAACGGTTTTTCTGAGGCCTTTAATTGCACTAAGTGCTTTTTGGTATGGGCAATATAATTATGGTACATTACTGTTCTACTTAATACCATCCTATTATACTGCTTCAACTTCGAAGTACAAATTAAATTAATCAACGCTGCAACAGCATTATTGCGCCTTATTAAAAACCGCGTTAAACATCTTAGGCGCAGTCTAAATCTCACACGATTTAAGACACAGAGCATAAAGACGCGAAGACAACAATCTCTTACACTATCCAGCAAAATACTGGTCGTGCAAGTCCTCCCCGGGGTGGCCACTTGTATTAAAAGTTGGATATGGCATTCGTGAACAGGACTTCAAAATGACCCTAAACACATATTTTCACTGCCTACCAACAAGCTAAAACAATACCCAAACAAGTATTTGTTCCGTTTATGACTACCCCAAACAAGTGAGCAATGCATCGTGTCGTTAATTAAACCCTTTTATTACCTTCCTTTGCTTTACTTCCAAAATATTTTTGATGATTTTTGATCCCTGCTTAATGAATCCCTAAACATGTACATCACTATTCAGGGTTTATGAAAAACATACCTTTTTTTTCCAAATTTTGATGTTTTGTTGCACCCTAAACAATGTACGCGCATACAGCGGCTGTTGTAACAAAGAGACCCTTATTTTACGCATTTTCTTGTTCGCGCATCATATCCATCTTTTTTTGACTACAAGTGCCCCCGGGTATAAGTCGAATATACAGGCATTCTTGTGAGACTTGTGTGGGAGTTTTTTGATGACTTTGGACTCAAGGTGTACAGAGATTATACTAATCACAGCAGCCAACAATCCCGCTGTGCATGGATTACACCAGCATCAGTTCACGCACTACTGCAATTTGAAAACACGGACATTTAGTTCGAATTTCCCAAGAAAATCTAAGGCCGTGTAGGATTTTTTTTTCAAATTGGTTCCTTCTTTATACCACCGAACCCGTTATACAGAAAAACTCTAACCGGATCACATATTTTTTTTTAAATCCTTATTATTAAACCCGTGATATCAAATTTTTCACAGATCGCCTACTTAGTCTGTTGAATAGACTCTATTTCAACAATGGCAGTCATAACAAGAACCCAGCGGGATGTTGTCGACTTCTGTGTACATTAATAATGATTCAGATGTGACTAATTTCAACTTGTTCAGTTGTAGTACAAAACAAGCCATCTTTAACACATTTATGTAATTCTTTGAAATTTATTTCTTAATTGACGAAACGTAACAACACCTGTTTACCCAAAATGATAGTCACCTGTCCAATATGTGTACTATATATGTTAAAGGAGAAGTTAGTGTTCCTTCCAGCAATGCATCTCTTCTAATACGATTTTTCACTGTTTGTCATCTGATTTTTTTACCGTGACAAAAAGTACATCTAATGAACAGAACTTGTCTTGCATTTAAAGCACTTTTTTTCACTATAAATTCATGTGACAACCAGTGCAAAACTCTATTAGGAAGAAGCATTTTGTAGAAGAAACACTATACCTCCTCTTACGCGTTCCGTTAAGTATTTCCCACGTTGTAGTCTTGTCATCGACTCTCCGAAAGATATCTAAAATTGGTACTGTGCGAGATTAATGTTATCAGTCGTCATAGCGAATGAGTGTAAAATCGAACTAAAATCTCAAATAGCTCTGGAAAACGAAGGGTTCTTGGTAGTTTTTTGCATCATAGGGTCCGTTACGATGTTTTGTGTTGAATATGTAATCGTAATTGGGTCTGAACCTATAGAACCTAGCAAGAAAATTGAATGTTTTTGTCAGGTACTTCGTGCTCGCAGGCACGGAAAAGTGAACACGCAATCGCTACGGTCCATCCCTTTTCCCCAAATTGCCTTTCGATTTTTTTCCAGTCTTGAGACTTTTCAAACCATGGTTTTCAATTAACTCCACCTTTTTTATTTCAATTTTAGAACGGATTACGTTCTTACCGGCACGCCTCACCTCCGCTTTATATGTTCAGTGTGAAAAGTCATGCGTCTGCACTTCCTTCAACTTATGGTTAACCTCAAACTTTCAATTTTGAATAGCGCTAATCTTGCAATGCATTTTTACTAGCATCCTTTTTCTTCATACCACAACAGGTTCAAAATGACTCCCACAAATGTCAAATGAACTCTTATAAAATATTAACATTGTTTGAAATGCATTTCGTTTGTTTAGGCCATATTCATTGAATAGTTTTGTTTCCAAGCTCTTCATATATTCAGATGCTAGTAACAACATTTGTAATGACCACACACCCCCCACTAATTTTTTTTAATGTTTTAGATCTTGGTGTCGACCAATTTGCGTTAAATGCAAGAAGGTCATCAATGCATAGCTGCATTTGTCCGAACTTACCATTAAAGGTGTGTGTTCCGATCGTCTTTGAGACCCTTATTTACCCGGAAGTTGTATCGCTTTGATATCAGATGAAAGGCCGTATTTTTTCTCATTGTGTCCTGAAATTTGAGCTCTCAAATCCATTTCCATTCCAAGACATAAACACAAAAAGCTGTTTTTATGTGTTAACCATCATATTAGTACAGTACAGTATTGACTCGGGTTTTGCAATATGCCAGTAGTGCTTCTACCATCAAACTGCAAGTTTGTTTCTCACTGTACTTGATGGGGCAATATGGTGCCACGTGCCAAGCTCTCATATCAAGTAGAAAACACAATGAAATAAAGTTAGAACAGGCACCTTTAGTACACTATTATGCCAAGACTTTGGTCTGTGGCTCTTGAAGTGGTTCTTCAGGTACACAGTAGCCTGAGTAACAATTTCAAGAGCACACTGACCAAGGAAAATAATGAAGGTTTATCTAATACATGGACAGCACACAGATGTATCACATGGCAGCATAGCACTTATGACTTCTTGAATTCATACAACGATTTATTTGTTAATAAGGTAAACCTACCCCCAATTGATTTAGCTTTGTTTAAGGTCACAGACCCTGTCGGCCTAGGGTTCACATGTCTGTAAATATTTAATATCTTGACATAATAGTTTGGGTTTATTAATGAATCTGGGTTCCCCCAATCTTAATCATCAATTTGTCACATTTCCATTAAAGGCACTATCGTGATTCTCCAAGAGAGTCAAGGAATCTTGAAATATCAGGATTAGTCTAATAGTGGAGAATAGGTCTGTAGAATTCACAGTAAGTACTGCTTTCAAAGTGACAAGGACGAAAACAGCGTGTTCATTTGCTTGTTTGTATTAAGTGTCTGGTCAACGGACGTAATGACTTAAATATCCATTTTTGTCCTTTATTAGGTTG